>JAAALK010000285.1:38634612-38648467 GCA_019279435.1 Zizania palustris | reverse complement strand
TTTTCTGGAATTATTTTTATCAGAAAAAACAATTTTAAAGGTTAGTGGGCCGCCCTCCCTCTTTATCTCCTCGGGCCGGCCCAACTTACCGCCTCAGCCACAGACAGGCGGGGCCAGCCTTGTCGGCGCCGGCCCCCTCTCTCTCTCCACCCGCGCCCGCCGGTCCCGCATGACAGCCGCGTCCTTGCACACCCCCTTTCGCTGCCATCCCGGGCCCGCTTGTCTTCCCCTTCCCCCTTCGCGCGTGCCCGCGTGACAGGTGGGACCCACCGTCGGATTCATCCCCTCCGATGGATTCCCCCCCCATTCCTCGCCGGAACCCTAGCTTCCCGAATCCGCCGCCGCCGGCCCACTCATCACCCAATTGGACGCGCCATCACACTTGCCATAACCCCGGGATCCTTTCCCCTCGTTACTCGACGCAATCACGCAGGAAAATCGCCGGGGGACTGTATGGCGAAAGACTTGCCGGCGCAAGTTTGGAAACCTTCGGGTTTCCTTCTTCCCACTTGCCAAACCGACGCCGGCGACCCCTATTTAAACACCCCAATGTCGCCGCATTTCGCCACACCACCTGAGCCTTAGTTGGCGCAATCCCGAAGGCCACCATCCTCCTTTTCGGTTTCCCCTTCGCCCGAGCTCCGGCCGGCAATCACCGGCGCTCTGGGCCACCGCCCCGCCCTCGCCCTCGCATTCCACCAAGACCATCGTCGCCCCGCCTACCTCGGCCACCTCCCGTTGACCTTGGAGAACACCGGAGCTCGCCATATCATCGGACACGAGGAGCCCCGCCGCCTCCTCTCGTCGCCGGGTCGCCGCCGGTCACCATTCCTGCCAACTACGGTTACGGTCGTGACCCCTCCCCCTCATCATTCCATTTTTGACGAGAACTAGGGCCTTAGGCCATCGCCGTCGCCGGTGGGGGCTCGCCGGCCGCTCGGCGGAGCTGGAGGACGACGACCTCGGCTCTCCACCCGTGCCGCCACCGTGCCAGATCAAACCGTGACGTCGGATCTGAAGGGAATGCCACGATTAGAACCCGAGATCAAGGGCTCGGATTGCGTTGACCAGAGTAGGACCGTATCGCGCAATCTGAGCCCTCGATTTCATTTAAGCCACCCGCCCCACCGACAGCCCTTGGATCCGGATCGGACGGCCCACGACGATCGGGTCCACGGGAATAGTGACCCCGCGCGCGGTGGGATTGGTCCACGTGGACCAGAACTGTTTGAATTCAGAAATGGATTTAGAAATTTCAGAAAATCTATTTAAGCTTTACAAATTCATATCTTGCTCAATTTAACTCCAAAATTCACCATTTTGATTCTGGAAATTTGTCTTTTCATCCTTTACACTTTTACGCAATAAAACAATATGTTATTGGCACATAATAATCTTATTAAATAATAAAGAAAAATCCCCTTTAGGAATTAATTATATTTCAATAAAATAGTTCAGATAACCCCTTAACAATTATAAAATAATATCAGAAGATATAATGTCTCTATTTCACTGTGGTTAATACAATAAAATGGAATAACCATTTTGTCCATGGCATTCATTAAATAACATTCCTAAGACCCTTTAGGGTTTAATTATTATATCATTTGAATAATTCAGGAAAAACACTAAAATTTATACATTAATTTTAGAGTGATGTAATGACTCCCTTACACTGTTTATAAGCCAATAAAAATAGTAATGATTCATTTTGCCCATTTCATTTTATTAAATAACATTTCAAGGCCCTTTAAAATAAATGATTAATTCATATAATGGAAATACAAACACTTTACAAAAATATCATGAAAATGACATAACAAATTCAAAGGACTTAATGACTTGATTCTACTGTTTTAATGCAATAGAAATGACATGTTCACTTTGCCCACTTAATCTATTAATTAACATTGCAAAAGGCTTTGTAGGGTAATTAAGTAATAGAAGTTAAACACTTATAAGCATGTCATGACAACTTATATAATAACTTTATGAAAAACCTAACAACTTGAGTTTACTATACAATAAAAATAGAATATTCATTTTTACCCACTTTGTTCCATTAAATCATATTACACAAAACCCTTTTTAATAGTAAAGATCCATACTTTATAACAAACTTCAAAAGACTTAATATTTTAAAGTCACTATCTTTGATACCATAAAAACATCAAGGTCAATACCTGTTTAGTTCATCTCTAACAGAGGAAATAAAAACCCCTAGGAAAAAAATAATTACATCAAGTCTTAAGATTCAGAAATCTCATTAGAAATCAATCTTAGATATTTAAGTGACAATTCCCTAGGATTTAAGACTCTATCTCCCTTACTTAAATCCAACAACAACTTGTATGCTATATGCTTGATTTGGATTGTTTATTGAATGTTGTGTTTACTTTTCTGTATCGAGAAGACTACAACGTCGTCGAAGATCCCGAGTCTTAACCCCGAGGTTCCACCTTCACCATTCGCGGATCAAGGCAAGTCATCGACCCTTCTGTGGAAACAGTTGATCATATTTGAGCCCATGTTTTAATAAACTATCGCTATAACTCATAGGTTAATATTGCATTAGTCAAATATCAAGCCTTACACTTATAATTATTAGATCCCCGTCCTTGTGTGCAAACCCAAGCCATGCTTATTGAGCCTTAACTCCTTGTCACTCTTCAAATATTATATAGCTAGTGCCCAATGTACCAGCACAACTGCTATAGGATAAAAAGAATGATTCGTAGATAGCTGGATTCTGTATATGAATTTCCCCGTTATTCTCGTCTCTGGACCCTGTTGGAGTTGGCTAAGTTATAAGTATGGTGGGTTCCGGGTGCAAGCTCGGGGTTTTGGTATGTCGCACCCGGGGCACTATAAGGACCGGTCTGCGGGATCTGTTGTAAAGCACTTCCGTACCAACCACAAGTCTAATGGGTAAGTCCTAACTGGACGTGTGGAACACTCCGTCTCTCGGCACCATAGTGGAGGGGGCAAGGGGCTAGCCTGCGGGCGACTTGTACCAAAGGAGGCTCAAGGGGGGGTATGGTGGGGCACCGACGCGTCGGGACACCATATGAAACCTATAAGAGGGTGCTGTTGAGTCGAAGAGGACCATACAGAAGGTTTTGGCACGAGTTCCCGTGAAATGGGTCATCTCGTTACACTTCGGTGTAAGTGATGAGTGCGTGCCTTGTGGGTACAGTGGTACATCTCTGATCAGAGTAAATTCAATCTTTTCGAAAGCCGAGCCCACGGTCAAGGGCGGGTTGTGTGACTACTCGCAGTTAGTTACAATTGTTTGAGGTTTGAGTTATTCATGGCATGTAAGGACTGGTGTGCGAGGAGGTGAAACGTACTCCTCGAGTTAGAAGTTGATGATGCATTCACATGTTTACTTTTCCGCACAAATAAATTACTCACATTTAATGCTTTACAAATATGCTGCTTCCGCAAAACTAGACACTATCTCCCTTGTTATATCTTGCATTATATTTGCATTCGGTGGCTTGCTGAGTACATCAGTACTCACCCCGTTGACTTACAACATCAGAGCCTGTCTACTACGAGGAGGATGAAGGTCTGGAGTAGCGACCCAGTCAAGGCGAGACTGGAAGGAGGCGTTCATCTAGGACCCTTTGATTTATTAGTTTCTCTTCATCTTTATTCACTTTTGTATTAATACGGTCTACGAACCGTGAATGATTGCTCGTATTTGTACGTGGTCGCATGATGAACGTCTTGTTTTATTGATTTTCTATGGAATTTCAATAAAGTCCTGATTTATTAATCGGGGCGCGACAAGATGGTATCAGAGCCGACTTGACTGTAGGAAGCCAAACAGACCTGACCCTAGGACTTATATTAACTATATTTTCTTACAAAAATTACTTATCCTCTCATCTTCTGAGATTTTCACAAAAACTTTCTCTCTTTTGTAGATGCCGGTCCATACCATGAGCGGGACTCTTCGTGACGAGGCCAGATTCATCCGCGAGCTTCGCGTGCTCGTCGACTTCCTGGGGTTTCCCCATGAGCCCGCGTTCCACGGGATCTTTCCCGATGCGAACGAGAGCTACTGTGAGGTCACGGTTGTTATCCGCCCCTCCTCCACGCAGCCACCCTTCTACACCCATGGAGTCGGAGGACCTCCTTTGTGGTGGCCAGCCAGCGAGCCGCTCTTCAGTCCCTCGCCGAGCTTCGACTGGTCTACGACTGCCACCTCCGCGACACCGTCTACCGCTTCATGCCCATGCGTACACCAGGGAGTCACCGCAGCATCTACATCAACTCCCTCCCTCAGGACAACTCCGCCATCGCCCGCACCATGAGACTCTTGGAGGCCATGGACAACCTCCACACGGAGGCCGTCCTCGACGCAGATAGCCAGCACGACACCATCGACTTCTACCGCCACACTTCAGAGAACCTGACCCGCGAGAACGCCGAGCTCCGTCGACAGCTTGAGCAGAACCCCCAGCTGACCCTCGAGGTGGAGGAATTGAGGCGTCAGAACGAGCTCCTACGCCAGGGCGCCATGGTCAATACCCAGCTCCGTCAGCAGCTCAAAGACTTGAAGAAGGATCTTGAGGAGATCGCACCTCTTCTGCCTCGCAAGAAGAAACCCCTTCGGATCCCCACCGTGAGGCCCAAGAGGATCTCCCGCAGTGCTCCACCCGTCGGACCATCCAGCTCCTCGACCCCGACCGTCTCCCACGAGCCCGTGATCGAGCCGTCCCCTGAGCTACCGTAGACGTAGTTTACGACTGATTGTTTTCTTTTACTTGCTTGTATTGCCACCCATGTCGAATATAAGACATGAGTAAAGATTTAATAAAATAAACATAAATGTAATCGCAAGAACGATACATTTTAAAATAAAGCTTAAATATCATTTCCTAGACCTATTAGATCATAATCCCAATCTAAAGGAGAGAATCTACCTCTAGTTTCAAGTCAACGTGATTCGTTCGTCGCCGTTCTGCGAGAACAACTCCAATCATGAAGTCAAGACAAGTTGTCAAGAAAGCTCTAATTTAGCCAAGCCCAATCTATGAAAATATAGACTTGAAGCCTTCTAGCCTTTCCGAATCTCGGGACGAGATTCTTGTTAAGGAAGTTAGGATTGTAACACCTCGATTTTTGCGAGGCATTAAAATAAAATTTCCCCTTAATAAATAAATTTCAGGAAAAGTATTTAGTATAAAGCAAGAAAGAGGAAAGCTAAAATATGGGCCTAAAAATTTCATTTAAAATTAGCCAGAGTATCTTTCCTAAAAATTCTCCTAAGCATCAAATTGTGTTCCAAAAATTTTCTTGAATTTTTGGTACCAAGGAATTCAATAAGATATAATCAACATCACTTCATCTTAACATCTAACACAAATTAATAAAATATGTTACAACACGAATGTTGAGTGAATAAATACATGATAAATCATTTATATTAAAAATGATATAGGGCATGAGTATGAAAGTAATAAGGGACTAACATAAAGCATCTAGGTCAAATTATCCATCTTAGGCAATAAAATTAGTAACAATTTCCCCTTAATGACGGCACCTTCTTTTTGAACCCCTCAACTTCAGGATGGCCAATGACCAAGGATCAGAAGACCCACGCGACGGAAACGCCTCAGGCAACCTGCCTCAGTGGGGTGAAGCTGGACATCAGCAGACCCCTGTTGTCTATCATCCCACACTTGCGGAGATGATGACAAAACAAAACCAACTGATCGCCACACTGCTTACCCAGATGCAACAACTACAAAAGCAGATGCAAGAGCAGCAGGCACAGTTGTTCCGTCTCCAACAACACCAACACGAGCTCTCCCTCCAGCTAATCTACGGGGACTTCGCCAACTTTCAAAGATTGGTGAACGAAGCAACTATACCAAAAACCAGAGTAATTCCACCTCAAGCCCCAATCTCTGCCAAGCCACGAACCACCCTAGGAGGGCCAAGCACAGACATCCCACCCCAAGCATCGCCAGCCAGAAAGACACCAACGCAAACTACCGGATACAAGAGGGACAGGAACGGCAAGCCGATTGTGTGCTACAACTGTCGACAAGGAGGCCACTACGCCAACAAGTGCCCCTACCCCAAGCGGGTGCCATCCTCCATTCCAAAACCAGAGGGACTTACTCTAGATCACCACAAAGAGAAACCAGATACAATCGAAGACACTCCCAATTTGGTTTCAACCAACCCAGATCCGGAGATCGCCTTGCCTACTTCTGATGTAACTCCTCCTAATCCGGAGCACCAGTAGAACTCAGTCCCTCAGTCTTCCCGAGGTTCGCTTCGAATCTCGAGGACGAGATTCTCTGTAAGGGGGATAGGATTGTAACAGCCCCAAAATTAAAAAGGAATAAAATAAAGGAAAAATAATATTAAATGGATTTCTGAATTTTATTATTAAAGAAAACTCCTAAAAGAGCCCTATTAAAGCAAACAGAGATAAATATTCAAAATTTGAACTTGAAAATTTTATGGGATAATCTAGAAGCCAAGAAATATTTTTGACAATTTTTACAAAATTTTAGCAACAATGCTTCAAGCCTTAATCAAGTAATTAATTTTCTGGAATTATTTTTATCAGAAAAACAATTTTAAAGGTTAGTGGGCCGCCTCCCTCTTTTCTCCTCGGGCCGGCCCAACTTACCTGCCTCAGCCACAGACAGGCGGGGCCAGCCTGTCGGCGCCGGCCCCCTCTCTCTCCTCCACCCGCGCCCGCCCGGTCCCGCATGACAGCCGCCCGTGCACACCCCCTTTCGCTGCCATCCCGGGCCCGCTTGTCTTCCCCTTCCCCCTTCGCGCGTGCCCGCTGACAGGTGGGACCCACCCGTCGGATTCATCCCCTCCGATGGAATTCCCCCCCCCCATTTCCTCGCCGGAACCCTAGCTTCCCGAATCCGCCGCCGCCGGCCACTCATCACCCAATTGGACGCGCCATCACACTTGCCATAACCCCGGGATCCTTTCCCCTCGGTTACTCGACGCAATCACGCAGGAAATCGCCGGGGGACATGTATGGAAAGCTTGCCGGCGCAAGTTTGGAAACCTTCGGGTTTCCTTCTTCCCACTTGCCAAACCGACGCCGGCGACCCCTATTTAAACACCCCAATGTCACCGCATTTCGCCACACCACCTGAGCCTTAGTTGGCGCAATCCCGAAGGCCACCATCCTCCTTTTCGGTTTCCCCTTCGCCCGAGCTCCGGCCGGCAATCACCGGCGCTCTGGGCCACCGCCGCCCTCGCCATCGCCTTCACCAGAACCATCGTCGCCCCGCCTACCTCGGCCACCTCCCCGTTGACCTTGGAGAACACCGGAGCTCGCCATCATCATCGGACCGAGGAGCCCCGCCGCCTCCTCTCGTCGCCGGGTCGCCGCCGGTCACCATTTCCTGCCAACTCCGGTACGGTCGTGACCCCCTCCCCCTCCTCATTCCATTTTTGACGAGAACTAGGGCCTTAGGCCATCGCCGTCGCCGGTGGGGGCTCGCCGCCGCTCGGCCGGAGCTGGAGACGACGACCTCGGTCTCCCCCGTGCCGCCACCGTGCCAGATCAAACCGTGACCGTCGGATCTGAAGGGAATGGCCACGATTAGAACCCGAGATCAAGGGCTCGGATTGCGTTGACCAGAGTAGACCGGTATCACGCAATCTGAGCCCTCCGATTTCATTTAAGCCACCCGCCCCACCGACAGCCCTTGGATCCGGATCGGACGGCCCACGACGATCGGGTCCACGGGAATAGTGACCCCGCGCGCGGTGGGATTGGTCCACCGTGGACCAGAACTGTTTGAATTCAGAAAATGGATTTTAGAAATTTCAGAAAATCTATTTAAGCTTTACAAATTCATATCTTGCTCAATTTAACTCCAAAATTCACCATTTTGATTCTGGAAAATTTGTCTTTTCATCCTTTACACTTTTACGCAATAAAAACAATATGTTTATTTGGCACATAATAATCTTATTAAATAATAAAGAAAAATCCCCTTTAGGAATTAATTAATATTTCAATAAAATAGTTCAGATAAACCCTTAACAATTTATAAAATAATATCAGAAGATATAATGGCTCTATTTCACTGTGGTTAATACAATAAAAATGGAATAACCATTTTGTCCATGGCATTTCATTAAATAACATTCCTAAGACCCCTTTAGGGTTTAATTATTATATCATTTGAATAATTCAGAAAAACACTTAAAAATTTATACATTAATTTTAGATGATGTAATGACTCCCTTACACTGTTTATAAGCCAATAAAAATATAATGATTCATTTTGCCCATTTCATTTTATTAAATAACATTTTCAAGGCCCTTTAAAATAAATGATTAATTCATATAATGGAAATACAACACTTTACAAAAATATCATGAAAATGACATAACAAATTCAAAGGACTTAATGACTTGATTCTACTGTTTTAATGCAATAG
The DNA here is from genome assembly GCA_019279435.1 of Zizania palustris. Lineage (NCBI taxonomy): Eukaryota > Viridiplantae > Streptophyta > Magnoliopsida > Poales > Poaceae > Zizania > Zizania palustris. The sequence goes on along the minus strand of JAAALK010000285.1, from coordinate 38,640,019 downwards.
AAATGACATGTTCACTTTGCCCACTTTAATCTATTAATTAACATTGCAAAAGGCTTTGTAGGGTAATTAAGTAATAGAAGTTAAACACTTTATAAGCATGTCATGACAACTTATATAATAACTTTAGAAAACCTAACAACTTGAGTTTACTATACAATAAAAATAGAATATTCATTTTTACCCACTTTGTTCCATTAAATCATATTACACAAAACCCTTTTTAATAGTAAAGATCCATACTTTATAACAAACTTCAAAAGACTTAATATTTTAAAGTCACTATCTTTGATACCATAAAAACATCAAGGTCAATACCTTTTTAGTTCATCTCTAACAAGAGGAAATAAAAACCCCTAGGAAAAAAATAATTACATCAAGTCTTAAGATTCAGAAATCTCATTAGAAATCAATCTTAGATATTTAAGTGACAATTCCCTAGGATTTAAGACTCTATCTCCCTTACTTAAATCCAACAACAACTTGTATGCTTATATGCTTGATTTTGGATTGTTTATTGAATGTTGTGTTTACTTTTCTGTATCGAGAAGACTACAACGTCGTCGAAGATCCCGAGTCTTACCCCGAGGTTCCACCTTCACCATTCGCGGATCAAGGCAAGTCATCGACCCTTCTGTGGAAACAGTTGATCATATTTGAGCCCATGTTTTAATAAACTATCGCTATAACTCATAGGTTAATATTGCATTAGTCAAATATCAAGCCTTACACTTATAATTATTAGATCCCCGTCCTTGTGTGCAAACCCAAGCCATGCTTATTGAGCCTTAACTCCTTGTCACTCTTCAAATATTATATTAGCTAGTGCCCAATGTACCAGCACAACTGCTATAGGATAAAAAGAATGATTCGTAGATAGCTGGATTCTGTATATGAATTTCCCCGTTATTCTCGTCTCTGGACCCTGTTGGAGTTGGCTAAGTTATAAGTATGGTGGGTTCCGGGTGCAAGCTCGGGTTTTGGTATGTCGCACCCGGGGCACTATAAGGACCGGTCTGCGGGATCTGTTGCAAAGCACTTCCGTACCAACCACAAGTCTAATGGGTAAGTCCTAACTGGACGTGTGGAACACTCCGTCTCTCGGCACCATAGTGGAGGGGGCAAGGGCTAGCCTGCGGGCGACTTGTACCAAAGGAGGCTCAAGGGGGGGTATGGTGGGGCACCGACGCGTCGGGACACCATATGAAACCTATAAGAGGGTGCTGTTGAGTCGAAGAGGACCATACAGAAGGTTTTGGCACGAGTTCCCGTGAAATGGGTCATCTCGTTACACTTCGGTGTAAGTGATGAGTGCGTGCCTTGTGGGTACAGTGGTACATCTCTGATCAGAGTAAATTCAATCTTTTCGAAAAGCCGAGCCCACGGTCAAGGCGGGTTGTGTGACTACTCGCAGTTAGTTTACAATTGTTTGAAGGTTTGAGTTATTCATGGCATGTAAGGACTGGTGTGCGAGGAGGTGAAACGTACTCCTCGAGTTAGAAGTTGATGATGCATTCACATGTTTACTTTTCCGCACAAATAAATTACTCACATTTAATGCTTTACAAATATGCTGCTTCCGCAAAACTAGACACTATCTCCCTTGTTATTATCTTGCATTATATTTGCATTCGGTGGCTTGCTGAGTACATCAGTACTCACCCCGTTGACTTACAACATCAGAGCCTGTCTACTACGAGGAGGATGAAGGTCTGGAGTAGCGACCCAGTCAAGGCGAGATTGGAAGGAGGCGTTCATCTAGGACCCTTTGATTTATTAGTTTCTCTTCATCTTATTCACTTTTGTATTAATACGGTCTACGAACCGTGAATGATTGCTCGTATTTGTACGTGGTCGCATGATGAACGTCTTGTTTTATTGATTTTCTATGGAATTTCAATAAAGTCCTGATTTATTAAATCGGGGCGCGACAAGATGCCACTTTGGAGAAGGAATTTGCAATAGATACAGAAGGATGATTGGACAATTCCAATCGTCCAGTACCTAAGTGATCCCAGTCAAATGGTTGATCGAAAAATTCGGCGACAGGCGTTTAAATTTGTGCTACTCGGCGATGTACTGTACCACCGAACTATTGATGGGGTACTCCTAAAGTGCTTAGATGCCAATCAATCTAAGTTAGCTATGGGACAAGTTCACAAGGACTCTGTGGCACTCATCAGTCAGCCCAAAAAATGAGTTGGATGCTCAAAAAAAACGGGTCTTTATTGGCCGATTATGACTGAGGATTGTTTTAAGTATTATAGAGGGTGTGAGCATGTCAAAAGTTGGTAATATTTAGTTAGCTTTTGTGTCATTACTTTACCCAATTATCAAACCATGGCCGTTCCAAGGTTGGGGTTTAGACTTCATCGGCCAAACTCATCCTTCATCTTCAAAAGGGCATCGGTTCATGTTGATGGCGATGGATTACTTCACCAAATGGACCAAAGCCGTGCCTCTCAAGAACATGACTCACAATGAGGTAACTGATTTCAGCCAAGTAGCACATTATACATAGATTCAGTATTCCCCAAACTCTCACCACAGATCAAGGTACTTCATTTATTGTTAAAGAAGTGAGAGACTTTGCCGAATTTTATGGTATTAAGTTAATAAATTCTTCACCATACTATGCTCAGGTCAATGGTCAGGCCGAGTCTAGTAATAAAACTGTGGTTAAGCTCATTAAGAAGAAAATTGAAGAATTTCCAAGAAGGTGGCATGAAGTGCTTTGTGAGGTATTGTGGGCTTGTAGAATTGCAAAGCACGGTGCTACCAAAGTTAGTCCATATGAGTTAGTATATGGACAAGAAGCCGTTCTGCCAGTAGAGGTAGATCTTGGATCTTTAAGATTTCTTAAACAAGATGGCTTATTGGTTGATGAATATGAAACTCTTTTTAAGGATAATTTGGAAGAAGTCACTGATAAGAGGTTGAGGGCTCTAGAAGCTATAGAGAAAGATAAAAAAGAGTCACTAGAGCCTACAACAAAAGAGTCAAACCAAAATTGTTTCAAGTTGATGACTTGGTTTGGAAGACGATTTTGCCCTTAGGCACTCAGAGCCCCAAATTTGGTAAATGGTCGCCTAGTTGGGAAGGTCCTTTTAAAGTGTATGAAATCGCTCTAGGTAATGTATATTTGTTAGAGTCTCTACAGGAGAGGATTTCGAAGAGATTTAAATGGCAGGTATTTGAAAAAAATACTTCCCAAGTGTGTGCCAAAGCGCTTAAAAATGTCGGAAGGCCGATATGGAAGGTATCGTCCTTAGCCCGTTATGCTTTTAGTTCAATTAGTTCGCTAAAAGGCGGGGGCATGTGTTGATATAAATTTCAAGTAAAAATTTCAATTTTCTTTTCTTATACCAAAAAATGGCATTAATGGTCAAGATTGTCAAAATATCAATTATTGGTAATTTGGGCCGAAAATACACAAGTCCTGGTATAGGGCGAAGCCTTATAGTGCCGGAGGCTCATCTTCATGAGGTCTCGGAAGCCTTTTAGCGGCCTGCTAGCTTTGGACTGAAGGCCCTTCGAAGGCCTGCCCACCGAAGCTTCGGCCCAAGGAGCAGGCTTCGACGGGCCTGCCGAAGGCCCACTTCGGGCAAACTTCGGAGATAGAGTTTGATACAGATTCTGCTTGTTTTATCCCTAAAACTTGATTAGGCCGAGTCTTATCAGAATAGAATTAGATATAAGAATACTAGCCTCTATAAATTCAGGGTGAGGCCGAATCATCAGGACACACACAACAAATCAATCACAAAGCCCTAGCTTTGAAACCGTACTTTACTTTCTTTACTTTTCCATATACCTTCATGGTTTTGCTTAGAAGCCTTCATCGGCCAAACCGTAATAGTGGTAAGCCTTGTTGGCTTCACCTGTGAATCATCTGTTAATCTACGTAATAGATTGCTATCACCTTGTCGGCTGCTTGTGAACCCTCCATAATCTACGTAACAGATTGCTACCTTCGTTTATCTACTGCAACACTTAGTAATTCGGTCTCCAAGCCAAATTGGCGCTTGATATTAACTTTGTTGCAGGTTTCACATTCAGAGCGCCCTTCGCCGATGGTTTCCGGAGCTAGGAAGCTGGTTTCGGACGCTACGAGAGCACCCTTTGGTGAGTTCCTGCTTCGTTCGTCTGTGCCGAATCTGTCACACTGTTGTCGGTCTAGTCGAGTCCCACATATCGGAGTACTTCGCATCGAGGTTGCTTCACGCCAGGGTCACGCCAGAATGTTCTGCATCGAACATCGTCGCGCCAACACTCTGCATCGGGTCTCGTCATGCTAGTGGTCACGTTGGACTTCGTCGTGTCAAAAGGCTTCGCGCCGAACCTTGTCGTTTGGAAGCAATTTCGCGTTACGATCTATTCAGAGCCTGTCTTCGGCCAGATCAATCCGAACGTTGAAGGCTATCTTTGGTACACCCTTCGCACCATACGCCAAAGGCCTCCTTCGGTTACCCTTCGCTACGATATCTTGTACCCAAATCAGGCTTCGTTCGGCTGATTTGGATTATTTTATCTATATATTTCGGCTAATTGGATTACTTGCTTGTGATATGATTACCTGGTGACTCCACTCCCGGTGCTAATGTTAAGGGTTAGTCGGAACATGATGTCAGTATTGTGTTACGATTAGGCTCGTTCCTAAGTATCCACATGCTTTTGGATCATCGAACTGACCCAAGTGTGGGGCATGTTTCGTGTCAACAAGAGTGTAGACGGAGCCATAGGAGGGGCTTCGTCAGATCGGAGCATAGACGGAGCCGCAGAATGGGGCTTCGAATGCTCGAGGATGACTGTTTACTTCAGGGTTTGAGGTTGGGGGACCACGGAGGCTCCTCCAACCTCGGTGATGTTCGAAGATCCCAACCCAGAGGTCTGAGAAGACCTCCGGGAGGGGGACTAGTGCCTAGGCTCTGTTTAGGAGGCATGGCTCTAGGAAAGTATCGTAGAGAACCAAGTTTTGTACTAGGTTCTCCATGGACGGTGCCAACTGTTGGCGTAAAAGATTACGCTAACAGGTTTAAAGAACTTGAAAGACCAACAAATGAAGTGTTTCTCTAAGAGGACTATTCCAAGCCTCCGAATTGGATAATAGCTTGAGATAGTTCGAGTGTGTGTTGAATTCTGAGTATTCGATATCCCTTACAGAGCTTAGAGGGGTATTTATAGATGGAATACATTGGGAAAAGACTCCTTTACCCTCTAATTATAACCGACTTAGAAGATATTGTTTAATATTCTTCGTAGGGTTAAAAGAGTAAAAGACTAATCTAATCAATGAGAAAATAATCCCTTATGTCCTTGCTGGCAGTACCCCTTCGGGTACTGAGCTCCAGGAGGCTTCATCACGCCGAAGCCTTGACGGAGGCCTTCATTGTGAGAGCTCCGAATACAG
>JAAALK010000285.1:38444299-38633612 GCA_019279435.1 Zizania palustris | reverse complement strand
AACACCAAACACCACCAAGCCTAAGTAACCCAAGCATCAACCACATCTCAAGAAGCCTACCTATCACTGTTAGTTTTGTCTAGGACATGGGCATCTTGCATAGTTCTACTTTAGGAGGAAGCGGGTTGAGAGAGCAGAGAGAGCTCTAGGTGGGCAGGAGCAGTTCTACCAGTAGGGTGGTAGACAGAGAGTCCCTCGACGTGAAGAGAGGCTAAAGGCAAGGGCGCATTGTGTATGTGGTGGTAGAGGAGACAGCTTTCATGCCCGTGCTCTGGAGGGTGGTTTTCGCTCAGCTAGAGCTCCAGGTTGTTCTAGATATGGCTTTGGACCTCGTGGCCATGATTTTAGGTAGAATAGAGGACCGCGCTTTGAGCCACTCTTTGGTCTAGACTCTTATGATTCTTTCTGCTTTCCTTCTTTTGAGCAGATGGCTCGACACTAGTTTAGCTCTTTTGCTAAACCTAGTGTCAGACTGTTTGATCCCCTTTTGACCATTGATTTTGTAGGATCAAGGCCTGCAGGATGTATGGATAATAGATTCGGGGTGCTCTTGCCACATGACGGGACATCGCTGATTGTTCTTCGGCCTCACTTCCCCGAGCTCCTAGGAGTACATCACATTCAGGAAAATGGTCAAGGGAAGGTACATGGCATTGGTTCAATTCGAATCTCTGAGCATTTTTCTTTGAAGAATGTTGCTTTGGTTGGAAACTTGGGTTCTGATTTGGTCTCTGTTTCGCAACTTCTTGAGGAGGGTTTAAAGGTTCGTTTTAAGAAGGGCATGTCTTCTGTTATTGATTCTACGAGATCTTTGGTTTGCAAGATCTTACACTTCAGTAAGGTTTTTTGGATTGATTTCTCTAGTTTTTTTGGCCCTTCTCGCTGTTTGATCGCTGGATCCTCCTCTGAGCTCTAGAGGTGGCATAGGAGGTTAGGTCATTTGAGCTTTGATCTGCTAGTCAGATTTAGTTCTATGGACCTCATCCAAGGATTCCCCAAGCTTAAGATAGGGAAGGATGTAGTTTGCCATCCCTGTCATCATCGTAAGATGGTTGCCGCTTCTCACGTAAGTGTGACTCAGGTGATCAATTCGTACCCGGGAGAGCTGTTACACATGGATACTGTTGGTCCAGCTCGGGTACATTTAGTTGATGGGAAGTGGTACAATCTTGTGATGGTTGACGACTTTTCTCGATTCTCATTGGTTTTCTTTTTAGAGTCTAAGGATGAGGCTTTTTAGTTTGTTTGTGACCTGATCCTGAAGCTGAAGAATGAGAACAATAGTCGGATGCGAGCAATTCACTCTAACAATGGTTTTGAGCACCAGTTTTTTGCCCCTTACACTCCCCCACAGAACGATGTTGTGGAACAGAAGAACCACACACTAGTCGAGATGGCCAAGATGATGCTTGATGAGCATAGGACTCCTAGGCGCTTTTGGCTGAAGCTATGAACACAACTTGCTATCTTGACAACTACATTTTTCTTAGAGCTTACGTAGGTAAGACATCATACGAGTTGCGGTTTGGCAGACATCCCAAGGTGAGCCACTTGCTAGCGTTTGGCTGCAAGTGCTTTGTGCTCAAGAAGGGAGGGCATTTGGACAAGTTTGAGTCTCATTGTTGGGATGGAGTCTTTCTTGGTTATTCTTTGCATTCTCTAGGCTTCCGTGTTTGGAACCTCGACTCCCAGCAGCTTGTCAAGACGTGCGAGGTTTCTTTCAATGGGTTCATTCCTTCGCTTACTCCTTTTGAGCTTCTGGTGATGATGAGCTTGGAAACTCCATCTTCGAGGAAGATGATGAGACTCCAGCTGTTGATGAGGGTGGGCCTTCTGCACAGCCTATAGACCCCACACATTCTGAGACTTTGACTGAGGATGAGGGCAGACCTCTGATCACTACTTCCACTTCGATCGATCCCCCTCAATCGAGTCCAAAGGTGCCAGCTGCTGACTCCAGTGAGATGACATCTGATAACTTTGGATCCCGAGCAGTTCAACGTTATCACCCCTTAAAGCTCATCATCGGTGATCTCACTACGAGATCTTTGCGTTCTCAGGATGGTTCACTCGCTGTTTTTGCTGAGTCTACTTTTGTTGCCACCTTTGAGCCTAGAGATGTTTCTCATGCTTTATCTAATGCAAATTGGATAAAGGCCATGCAAGAATAGCTTGAAAATTTTGTTTGAAATCGGGTTTGGACACTAGTTGAGCTGCCACGAGGATGCAATCCCATAGGCACCAAGTGAGTGTTTAAGAACAAGCAAGGTGAAGATGGGGCTTTGGTGCGCAACAAAGCTCAATTAGTTGCCCAGGGTTTTTGCTAGAAAGAGGGTATTGATTTTGAGGAGACTTTCACCCCTGTTGCTCGTCTTGAGTCTATTCGCATACTTTTGGCATTCGTCGCTTCTAAAGGTTTTAAGATTTTTCAAATGGATGTCAAGAGTGCTTTTCTGAATGGGTACATAGAGGAGGAAGTCTATGTTAGGTAGCCATCAGTGTTGAGAACCCTATGTTTCCTCAACATGTTCTCAAGTTGCAAAATCTTTATATGGTCTAAAGCAAGCCCCAAGGCTTGGTATGATCGTTTGAAGCAATTTTTATTGGGGAATGGCTTTGTGATGGGTTATGTGGACAAAACTCTTTTCTTTCACTGAGTTGGCCCTGAATTCTTGATTGCTCATATTTATGTGGATGACATTATTTTTGGTGGTTCTACTACTGAGCTTGTGTCCAAGTTTTCTGAGCAGATGCACAACGAGTTCGAGATCTTGTTAGGGCTCCAGATCAAGCAGACCAAGGACGACATCTTCATCCACCAGAGCAAGTACACGTGGGACATGCTGAAGAAAATTTGACTTCGGTGGAGAGCTGAAGCCTCAGATGACCCCCATGGGTACATCTGGGGGATGGACAAGGATGAGAACGGCGTCAAGGTCAATGAGAGAGAGTATCGTGGGATGATCGGATCACTACTGTACATCATGCATATTCATATATCACACTTTAAGCTTGCTTCTATTATATAATTGAATTGCTTTACTTATTCTAGCTAGTATATGCTTTTGAATACTTGTCGATGACCATGCTTTGCTTCAGTTCACATGATATATCTGATAGATGGCATACGCATGGCTTTTGTGCTTTAAAAATTGAAAAAATGATCACCATTGCTTCTGGTAACTAGCATGCGTAGGTTGAATGGTTTTGCTATCTTTTACATGCCTCGTAGCTAGTTCCTTAGATGTAGATATGCAACTTGGACATCTATATGCTTTATCGTGGAAAATATGTTGTAAAATGATAAAAGTCATAAAAATGAAAAATCCATGCCTTTTATGCTCAAGTTAAAAGATCTAGATGTGTTTGTTGTGTCACATTGCAATGTTCTGGACTGCCTACCATAGCACTTTGGTATGATCTAGGACGTTGTAATGTATGTCAAGACTAAAGTCTTAAGCTTCTGCTGGTCTTATTCTAGCCTAGGCTTTACTTGGTCAGTTACCATAAGGTTGACATGCAAATAGTGCCTGGCAAAAATAAAAAAGGAAAGAAAAAGCCTGAAATTGAAAAATAACAAGTTTGTTGAAGCTCTTAGTTTTGGATCAATGCTTATTTTGGTAGATATCACCTAGCCTTTGCACTTCATGCTTTACCTTGCCTGTCTGCTAGAAAATATGGTGATGCTTTTATTTGCAAAATATGAAAATGCGTGCTAATGACTTTCTTTGGATATCATCTATTGCAATGATCATGCCATGTGTCTTTGACTGTATTTTGTGCTATACTTGCTAGATGTTGTAAATGCAGTCAATCATATCTAAGAAGCAGGCTTTTTACACTCCACATGCACCCTAGTTGCAATCATTGCATATTTTGAGGGGGAGCTACATTTCAGGGGGAGTTTGAGTCTATGTCTCTTTTGAGTGCATTTAGTTTCACTTGTTGAGTCCAATTGTCAACAAGTGTGAGAAATTTTGGGTTACTTGATCTTTTAGAAGAGTTTAGGGGGAGTTTTGGTTTTCTTTGGGATTTGTTTCAGGTTTAGTTTTAGTCTCTTTTGCTTTTACTCTTTGGATATCCTTGTTGATAATTCAGAGATTGCACTCATTTGAGTTTTTATTTTTGTTTAACTATAATGACCGTTTTCTAGCTTTTGTTTGACTTTTGGTCATTAGGGTTAAACCTTCTATTTTATTTTCTTCCTTCTGTCCTCTTGTGTTTTGTTTTCATATTTCCACATGTGTTTTGTAGGTTACAAAGCAGTTGATGAAGAGAGTGTTGACAATGCACTCATTAAGGGGGAGATTGAGGAGCCATGTTGAAGATCATGGCCCTCATGGCTCCAAAAGTGATGAGTGATTGTCAACAGAAGTCAAAGAGAGAGACGAAGAGGAGATGAGACCTACCGTGTCTTGGGTCACGTTTGACTCAGGTACACGAGCGGCGAGCGACTGCTGGGCAGAGGGGGCCACAGAGTCAGGCCGGCCCAATCCTAAGTACATGGGCCAGGAACGACAGGTGATCCGCTAGTCTATTGACCGGGTTTGACCTAGGTAAATAGATGGCGAGCGATTGCTGGGCTGAGGGAGCCACGGAATCGTGCTGGCCCAATCCAGGTACCCGGTGCGAAGATAGCGAACGCATTGTCGGTTTAGCGTAAAACCGATGCATCTATCCAGACCGTTCATCGGGGATCCGACAGTCCTGAAGCAAAGTCATAGCTGCTACGAAAGCTCTGCATTAGGACAGGCTATCTTTATTTAGGTTTTTCCTATTTTTCCTTTTAGTCCCATAGTCTGTGTTAGTCGAGTCTGTAAAAAAATCTAAGGTCATTATAGTCTTTTCAGTTTATTTCAGTGTATATAAAAAACCTTAAAAGTATATTGGTTTTTTTTCTTATTTATTAGACTACCTATAAATAGGGCCCCAATCCCCCTCGGGTTTCTTAACTCACTTTGAATGAAAAATCAGAGTTCAATTCCTTTTGTCTCTCTCCTATTCCTCCGTGTCAAAAGCTCTTCCTAGGGCCACCACCGGTAGCCATTTTCTGGCCAATCCTTGCGCTATTTTCCCAAGCGGCATGTCCTCTCTACGATTCAGCCACTAGCATCACCACTCAGAGTGGGAGGAAGTCCCAAGGCGCTTGTACTGCTCGGCTGCTCGCCGTAGTGCTCTGCTGCCAGGACACATTTATTTGTTTGCCCGGCAGTACACATTTGGCTTCGATTCCCATAGCAAGTGCTACGTTACAGTCCTCCTCTGTTGGCTCATCGCACATCTGCAGGGGCAACCATGTGCAGCACAGGAGGAAGCAACGTTTGATCCAGGTAATTTGTTCCTACCGACTTGACAGCAGCAATTCAAACTTGGTATTCATCCAAATACATCTGTCTTCATCTGATTTAAAGCATTTATTTTATCTCAGTAAATCCTTCATGAGTATTCTGTGTTGTTTGTGAGTATTATGCCTATTAAGTGTTTGCTGAATCATCCATGATCACATTTTATTTATTGTATTTATTTTGTCCTGATTAAATACGTTAAATTTTGTGTTTTCTCATATTTGTGAACTGCCTGTGAATTGGGAATGATTTGCACATGTGTGTTGGATTATATGTGATTTAGTGAAACTTTTGCAGAGATGTCATTTGTAGTGTGAGTAGTCTCAATCTGCCTTTAAGCACTTTGTTGTTGTCTTTTCAATTAGGACACTAGTCATTTTAAGGCTAAATTATTTTTAGTGCTTATGATCTCTCAGACTGTCACATCACATCATATTTGACAGGAGAGTGATAACACTATTTTGATTTGTGTTTTGGTCTGAGTGTGTGGTTATTTCTTGAGGTGCGTTGGGTGTTGGGAGAAGGCCATCGATTCGAAAGAATGTTTGGGGTGCCCATTCACCCCTCTAGTCGTTACTATTGGTCCTACACTCTCGGTCTTGAATTATTTTTTCCATTAGAACTTCCGATTTGAGCTCTCTTTCTAGAATTATATTTTCCATCGGAACTTCTGATTTGGGATTGGAACTTCTGATTTGATCACTCGGTTTGGAATTTATTTTTAAACGCAATTTTCGTTGTGCGATTGGAACTTCCGAGGTGGGAGGAAAAAACTGCCCTAACAGTCAGAATTTTTGGGGTGGTATAAAAACCCCTCCACCCACTTTGTACAGTGCTTTTGGCCCCCAACTCTCTGACTTGAAACCCTATCTCTAACTCTCAAGCTCTCTTGTGATTCAAGTCTAGATCTACTACGATTCTTAGCGATTCGCCTAGAGAGCGCAATAGAAATCTTCTCGAGCGTTTGTTGCTGCATCTTTTGAGAAGATTTTCGGGGGTTGTTTTTGTTGATTTTGTTGAATTTTGTTGCAAATCTTTGAGCAGAAAAGTTTGAGCTGGCAAAATATTTAAACGCATTTATTACTCTTATTGGAGTCATTATCCTAGACGGCTAGGAGTCACTCCGTGAGCAACCAAGGAGTTTGTGGTTGCCCGAAGAAGTTTGTAAAAGCTTTTCCTTGGCTTAAACAAAGAACCAAAGTGAAAAACCTGAGTTTAGCGAAGGCTAAGACTTGGTGAGGAAAGGGTTGAAAGAGACCCAGCCTATCAAGGTCCCTCAACGGAGAAGTAGGATCGGTGGATCTGAACTCTGGGAAATATATCGCTTGTCTCGTGTGTTCTTGTGTTAAGATTTCTAGGGTTCTAACTAGGTCGAACTTCATTTTTATCCGATCTACTTTTTGACCTAGTTTTAGAGCAATTCCTTGTGTAAAAGTTGTTGCTGGTATACTTGTGCACACTTCTATTCAGACATTTTTTTCTAGAAATCAAGTTTTTATTTCGTTGAATTTTCATAGCTAATCGGAACTTTCGGTAATCATTGGAACTTCCGATCAATCAGAAGTTTTAGAAATTCCGACGGATCGAAACTTCTGAGACCACATCGGAACTTCCGATCAGGCAAATTTTCATAACACCATTTTCTGCAAGAAATTTTTAAGTTGCCTATTCACCCCCCTCTAGGCAACTTTCAGTAGAAACAATAGGACTACAAGGCCTTTGATAGGTAGTTAAAAAACTAGAAAATACATAAATACCCCTAGTGTATTTTACCCATAGACTCAAAAATATATACATGGGCCCAACGGGAAAAATTGTAAAGTCATAACTAAAGGTAGTTTGTCTTGACATGGAGCTGCCATAGCGACTACGGCCTCGCTTCAGGACACTTTGATCTTGATCCGATGGTTTTGAGCCGAAACCGACAATGCCATCCAGATCTCCAACATGAGTAACCAATCTACGAACTCCACCGCCATTAAGTCTCTACCGCTCTCGGTCCCTTGAGCTGCCTTGTCACATGTATACTCAATCATCCGTCCGTCCATATCTTTATTCATCTCCATGTATACTCCCGAGATCTTCCTAAACTTCACCCGCCCTCCTTGATCATCTGGCATAAAGATCCCCACTTGACCCTCATCACCCATCATTGACAGTTGACTCGGCTCTCAACCCTGCACATAATGAGACAAGCAAAACACGAATCTCCACGCAAAACGCACATTGATCCCTTTAGTGAACTCAAATAGTCAATCACAAGTCCAAACCATTAAACCACGCAAATTGTCAATAACTCATCACTAAGATAGAACCATAGTGAAACTCCACTTGGTTTCTCAATCTTCCCCTTGATGAGTGCATTGACAACTCCCAAAAGAAACATGATGAATTTTGAAGTTCAACACACAAGTGACCATAAAAACATAGAAAAGAGCAAAAACATGTCACTTGATTTTAAAATTCTCCCATTTGCCAAAAGATTGTCCTCTTGGCAGAAGCAAGAGACAAATTATGCCCCTTGGCAATGCAAGCATCAAGTTGATAAAAAATTGATGCAAAGAGCCGTGTGAGGGTGATTGTATATGCAAGCTTCTAAAACACGATAATCATCAATTATAGTACAAAAGAAGCATTTGCCTTGTATATTGTCTCAAAGTATTGTATGATAAGCTCAGGTGAATCATATACAAAGAGAATCAAGAGTAAGCATTTTCAGGATTTAGCAAACAAAAACATCACCACTCATATTAGCATACTACACATGGTAAGGCATGGAATGCAAACGCTAGCAAATACTACCCAGATATGCATGTCCAACAACATGGAGCTTCAACAAACTTGTTATGCAATATTTTTAAACTTTTTCTTCCTTTTTTAATTTCAGTGTCAGTGGTTATTTGCATCTCAACCATATGCTAACCGACCAAGCTAAGCCTAAATCAAGCAAAGACCATCAGAAGCTTAAGGCATTGATCTTAGCATACAATGCAGTGTCCCAGTTCATACCAAAGTGTTATGGTAAAGCAGTCTAAAACAAAGTAGTGCGACAAAGCAAACCCACCTGGATCTTTTCAATATTAGCACAAAAGGCATGGACATCAATTTCATGAGTTTTATCAATTTTCAGTACAAGATTTCCATTAAAGCATTAAAATGATCAAGTAGCATGTTTGCATCCAAGTGAAAAAAGAACTTAGCTACCAAGCATGTAAAAGATAGCAAAAGCACTCAACCTACTCATGATAGTGACTAGACTAAGCAGTGATCATGTTTTACACTTTACAAATTAAAAGCCATGCTCATGACAGATATCACACATAATCAATAGAGCAAAATCGACATGAATAAAGACAATAATGCAAAGGCATATACAGGTAAGTGCATGTACAAGCAATTAATCATATGACAGAAGCTTATGAAATGACACACAACTCCCCCTCACAAAATGCCATAAGGATGACACGCATCAAGCTCTCCTCTAAAAATGCAATGCGAGAAGCATCAAGAGGCTTGGTAAAAATGTTAGCAAGTTGGTTCTGGGTATCAATGTATCTCAATTCAATATCACCCTTCTCATGTTGGTCTCTCAAAAAGTGATAACGAACATCAATGTGTTTGGTTCTAGAATGTTGAACTGGGTTGTTGGCTAATATAATGGCACTAATGTTATCACAAAAAGTGGAACACCCTTAAAATCCAACCCAAAATAATGCAAAGTATAAACCATCCAAAACTCTGAGAACAACAACTAGTAGCCGCCACATATTCAGCGTTAGTTTTAGACTGCGTAACGCTAGACTGAGGTACTTTTCCTATCAATTCTATAACCAACAAAATCAGCATCCGAAAAAACTCTAAGGCATAAAGATGATAATGTATAATACAAAATGTCGAATTCAAGAGTGTGTTTGAGGTACTTTAGTATGCGCTTACCACTTGACAATGTGAAGCCCTTAGAAAATCCTAAAAATGAGTGCACAAACATATTGTAAAGTGTATGTCCGGCCTCGTAGCAGTCAAATAGAGGAGGGAGCCAATCATGCTACAAAACTCCTTCTGATCCACCTTTTCTCCATCTTCATCTGGGTCAAGTGCTACTGAGGTATCCATCGGAGTGGCAAGTGGCTTTGCATCGCTCATATCAAAGCGCTTCAGAAGGTCCTTGGTGTACTTCATCTGATGCACGAAAGTACCTTATTTACATTGCTTGATTTGCAAACCAAGGAAGAAGGTCAGCTCACTCATCATCGACATCTCGAACTCCTTGCTCATAGAATCAGCAAACTCAGCCACAAGTGCATGAGAAGAGCCACCAAAAATAATATCATCAACATATATCTGAACAAGGAGGAAATATTTGCCATGCTTCAAAGAAAATAGGGTTTTGTCAACAGAGCCTATTTTGTACCAATACTCAAGAAAAATGTTCCTAAGACGGTCATACCAAGCTCTAGGAGCTTTCTTGAGCTCATACAAAGCTTTATGAAGTTTAAAGACTCTATGGGGGTACTTGGGATATTCAATGTCGGGGTTTTGTTTAACATAAACATCCTCACCGATAAAACAATTAAGGAAAACACTTTTAACATCCATTTGATAAAGCTTGAAACGTGAGAAGATGCAAACGCAAGCAAAATCCTAATGGCTTCAAGTCAAGCTACTAGAGCAAAGGTCTCTTCAAAATCAACCCCCTCGACTTGAGAGTAACCCTGAGCAACAAGCCTATCTTTTTTGTCACAACAGACCCATCCTCCCCATGTTTGTTTTTGAAAATCCATTTTGTGCCAATGATATGAATTTTAGGAGGGGGGTCTACAAGAACCCAAACTTGGTTCCTATCAAAATTTTCTAACTCTTCATGCACGACATTGATCTAACTCGAATCAGATAAAGCATGACTAACATCAAGAGGCTCAAAAGAAGCGACAAATGCAGAATTAGCAAAATGAGCATGAGATCAAGTTACCGTTTTACCTAGGTCACAGATGATCTACTCAGGAGGGTGATGTCGCTGAATACGAAGAAGAGCTTCTCATCGATATAGAATATCCCCCTCAACTTTTCCGGACTGAGCTCGATGCTTGCTGAAGTCGATGCTCTAGGTTCTCTTGCTGAAGTAGATGATGCAGGGTCTGCTTTAGGGGTTGTTGTAGTAGGATGAAGGGGATCATCCTCAAGCTCTTCAAAGACCGATGGATCTTCTTCAAAGATGGTTTCATCAATATCCTGCTTACTCACAAGCTCAAAAGAATTAATACCACAAGGGGAGGCTCATCAAAAGTCACATCACATGATTCGATGATAGTATTAGTATCTAGATTAAAAACACGATATAAATGACCATAAAGAGAATATCCCAAAAAGATACCATCATAAGAACGCGACTCAAATTTGTCAAGATTACCACGTTTTAGAATGAAGTACCGACATCCAAACACTCTCAAATGAGTAACTTTCGGCTTCCTTTCAAAACGCGGCTCATAAGATGTTAGATTCAAAAGTGAGTGCAGAAAGATCTGGTTGGAGATGTAACAAGCAGTGCTCATGGCCTCAGCCCAAGATCTTCTAGGAGTCCTATACTCATCGAGCACTAGGGAGTTTAGTGAATAGTATTAAGGATAAGCTCCAAAAGTGTAAAAACACTTCATCCTTGCTTGCAAGAAAGAAGACCGAAGAATACCAAGAGTAGTAATCCACCACGACAAGGATATACCATTTGCCACCTAAAGAACTAACCCGAGAGGGACCTATAGTGTCCATATGGAGAAGTTCTCCTGGTTGTACTATCATCACCACATTGATTGGTGAATGAGAAGCGGCCACCATCTTTCCATGTCGACAAGGAGAATAAACAAGATTCTTCTCAAACTTAAGCTTGGGCAATCCTCGGATCGAACCTAGGGCACTCAGACGAGCGAGCAAGTCAAATCTCATATGCCCTAGTCTCCTATGTCACATCTAGAGCTCATAAGAAAGTTTAGCAATAAGGCAATGAGAAGAACCAAAAGACTAATAAAAGTTAGCTCCAAAGACCCTCCCTATTCTTGAAATCTTACAAACCAAAGTGCCATAAGAATCAAGAACTTGTAAGGTATCGTGTCTGAAACGCACTTCCAAGCCCTCATCAAGCAACTGAGATACACACAACAAATTATATCCCAAATCCTCAACCAAAGCAACATCTTTGAGAATGAAATTTTCATTAATCCTTACCATACCTTTGCCTTTCACTCTACACCTTCAATTGTTGTCGAAGGTGATGTACTCATGTTGTCAAATAGAGGTGAAGATGTAGAACCATGATGTCTTCCCGGTCATGTGGTGCGAACAACCGAAATCCATGATCCACTTATTCTCCAAGCCTTTGTCTGCCATCTACAACCTATACTTGATTCTGTTTCCACTAAATATGCAATGCTTAAGTTTAAGTTAAATGATGTTGAATGTGAGTCTCGCTTGATTGTCATGAGTGAGCTTGCTGAGCTTCGTTTTGTGCATCCTCAAACAATCGATAAACTTGAGATTGCACAAAAAATAGCTCACTGTGATGGAGTATAGACCTCTTACTTATGATGCTTGTTCAAATTTCCCATTGCTCATTGAAAGTATTGAACTTACGGACAAGCATGTTAAAGAACTAGAGGCTAGATTGGAGAGTGTTGAGAGTTCTAAGGAAGTGAAGCCTAAATGCCCCACCTGCATTATACTCAAGGACAAACTTAGCTTTGCTAGAGGGCAAGCCGAAAATCTCATGTCTAAAAATAAATACCTTCTTTCTTTGGTGAACAAATGAATTGAAGGGAAGAGTGGGATGTATTTTCTCTTGTCAAAGACCAAGATGTGTGCTGATAGGGTAGGGTTAGCTCTAGGATTGGGTTTTGAGAGAACCACTCCAGATATTAAGAGCAAAACAATGTTCACTTCACCCACTACCCTAGAAAAAGAGAGCCCAGTTAGACACTACACAAAAGCCCAAGAAACCGATCAATCCTACAAACAAAACACCTCCTTTATCCAAGAAAGCCCCTTAGTAGAAACCAAGAGAACACATGAGGATTTCTATCAAGACCCATGAACCTACCCCAAAAAGATTTTTCATTGCTCATATTGCTAAAGGGTAGGACATTTGGTTGGTTTCTATTATCATCACATGAAGGATGAGCGACGTTCTTGGGAGATGAGGGCACGGGACATGTACCATACACCTATTGGTATACATGAGCCAGTATATCATTCTCATTCTCATTCTCATTTTGTTGAGGCTCCCCAAGCTCACATGAGAGGATTTGCCCATCGTGGGATACACCATGAATCATATGGTGCTAGACCACATGTTTGTGGTTTTGATCCTCGATAGGTTTGGAGACCTCGTCGTTTTTATGGCTCTAGCCATTTAGGTAGACCTCACAATTTTTATCATGATTCATATCATACGTAGACAATCTACTATTGCTTTGCCTTCTACTCGAGTTTCTCAGTGCTAGATACCACGTAAGTTTTTCAATCACCCTAGCACTGAGCACTCGAGATTTTCTAATTTTGTGTAGGCAGCAGACGGAGGCCTAGAGAAGAAGTGGATCATGGATTCCGGTTGTTCGCACCACTTGACCAGGAAGACATCATGGTTCTTCAACCTCACCTCAACCCAGTGACATGAGTACATCACCTTCGACAACAATCGAAGGAGTAGAGTGAAAGGCAAAGGTATGGTTAGAATTAATGAAAATTTCATTCTCAAAGATGTCACTTTGGTTGAGGATTTGGGATACAATTTGCTTTCTGTATCTTAGTTTCTTGATGAGGTCTTGGAAGTGGGTTTCAAACGTGACACTTCACAAGTTCTCAATTCTTCTAGCACTTTGGTTTGTAAGATTTCAAGAATTGGGATGGTCTTTAGAGCTGATTTTTCTGAGTCTTTTGGTTCGTCTCATTGCCTTATTCTTAAACCTTCTTCTAAGTTCTGTATGTGGCATAGGAGACTAGGTCATATGAGCGTCGACTTTCTCACTCGACTAAGTGCCCTAGGTCTGATCCGATGATTGACCAAGCTCAAGTTTGAGAAGAATCTCGTTTGTGCTCCTTGTCGACATGGAAAGATGGTGGTCGTCTCTAATTCACCAATCAATATGGTGATGACTGAATAACCCGGAGAACTTCTACATATGGACATTGTAGGTCCTTCTCAGGCTAGTTCTTTAAGTGTCAAATGGTATGTTCTTGTCGTGGTAGATGAGTACTCGTGATATTCTTGGGTCTTCTTTCTTGCAAGCAAGGATGAAGTGTTTTCACACTTTCGAAGATTAACTTTGAGACTATTCACGGAACTCCCTGGTGCATTAAAAGCAATCAGAAGTGATAATGCCACCAAGTTCAAGAATAGTTTCTTTTTTATTTTTGCCTTGAGAACATCATTGACCATCAATTTCCTTCTTTGTGGGTTCCTTAATAAAATGGAGTTGTTGAGAGAAAGAAACGCACTCTGGTGGAGATGGCTAGGACGATGCTCGATAAGAATAAGACTCCTAGAAGGTTTTGCGCTGAGGTCATGAGCATTGCATGTTACATCTCCAACCGGATTTTCTTGCGCTCACTTTTGAATTGGATATCTTATGAACTGTGTTTTGGAAGGAAGCCCAAAGTTACTCATTTGAGAGTGTTTGGATGTCGATGCTTCATTCTCTTCATGCTCATTCTTATCATGTTTTTAATCTTGATACTAACACTATCATCGAGTCATGTGATGTGACTTTTGATGAGTATTTCAATTGTGTTACTACTTCTTTTGAACTTGTTAGTAAGCAGGATATGGATGAGACATCTTTGAAGAAGAAGATCCATCAGAATTTGAAGAGCTTGAGGACGATCCCCTCCCTCCGACTACAATGACCCATGAAGTAGATCTTGCAACTGTTGGGGAATAGGGGAGCTATGCTAGCGAGCAAATTCAAAATTTATATCCTAAGACCAAGACTCATGCGCGTGAGAGATAATGGATCGGTACCTTCTAGCACGAGATGCGCTAGGTGCAATGTCCTCACTTCGTCCTTGTCGTCCCTCGCCAATCCGATCGATGAAGACGATGTAGTCATTCACATGTAGATGTTCACGAGCGTCACTATTGGAGCAACGCCTCCACAAAGTCCACATGTATAGGGTTGGATAACCTCCCATAACAGCATGCTAGCACCGCACGTGAGAGATGGGGATCCGTGATCTCAATGATTGAGATCAAGAAAGGGAGGAGAGAACTCTTTAGTCGCTATGTCTAATCAAGGCTTATTCCTTGGTTCCAAGACGTCCTCATCCTCTCTTTTTATAGGGCTGAGAGACCCCTGGTCGTGCTCATCTCGAAACCCTTAAAACCGTATCAGATCCAATCTGTTCGCCCACAGCAGAACTTCCGATCCTGGATAGGAACTTCCGACGGGGTATTTTAGGTATCTCGATACAGTACAACATGCAAAAGATCCACCCACCTTAGAACATCCGATACCATATCGGAACATTCAATCAGTACAAAATTCCCTGGTTCTAAATTGGAACTTCTAGATCATCAGAACTTCTGATACCATATCGGAACTTCTAAAGGAAAATTTTCTTTCTGTATCGAGACCAGATAATAATCAGAACTTTCGATACTACCTATCGGAACTTCTGATCCATGGAAGTTTCTTGGGCATATCCTTCAATCTCCCACTTGCACAAGAACCAATTATTTTCATGTTTTAATCCATCCCCTTAAGGGTGTGACCCGATAGGTTCATACACTAACGGTTGTTCACCGGAAACCGTTTTTGACTCACTGATCAATAGCGATACCTAGCAGTACATATTGACCACCGCAAGCATACAAAATCAAATCTCACTGAACCTTGATATACGCAAGCACCAGCCCCTTTACCACCCGCCGTCAGTCAAACTCAAGGTGAGATTCGTCTGACCCTTCTTGGTTAGCTCAACATTTCACTCGATCAAGTATCGGACTCAAATCATGACTAACTCCTTAGTCATAGTGGCATGTCCATGCACTTTTCCAATCCAATACCTCGAGCGGCCCAGAGGCGACTCTCCCGTTATTAGGAGGGATAAATTCCATCTTGACTGCTCACATCCCAAGACATGTTTCACAACACACTTGAAGACAACCCTTATTACTAACCTGTTACGGAAAAGCGTTAGGAAGCATCTAGTATGTCACTACGCATTATGGAATCAAATGACAATCTCAGGTCCAAGAACTCTGCGGGTACACCATTTGAGATGACAACTGTTGGCACATTACAATAACAATCCCTGCAGTATCTCAAGTGGGTCTGTCCAACAGCATGTTCACTAACATGTGTCCACACCACTGATTTGACATCTCTATGTCTATGATTTGGGAAACACAATCATCAATCAGTCAGATGTGCTAATCCATGTATCAGCAATGTCCCACGTGATGACAAGATTAGGGCCCCTTTTGACCAACATCTTCATAAATAAAATAGTTTCACATAATAAGTCGTACTCATTAATTAAATGAAAACGATATTTATTCAGGGAACAAGATAACAATTATCCTCATACATTAGCACAGACTCTACTAGCAACTTCCACATACACATGACTCACTCACGCAAGTATCTAATACCCATGGAGCTCAGGTGCACCTCATGCTTGGGCTGTGGAAGAGGCTTCGTCAACAGATCCGCCATGTTCAAATCCATGTGCCCCTTGCAAATCTTCATATAACCACTCTTAATGATCTCGTGGATCAGTTGATATCGTTGAAGTATATGTTTGGATTTCTGGTGCAATCTAGGCTCCTTGGCTTGCGCAATGGCACCACTATTATCACATTAGAGGTCCACTTGACTAGACGCACTAGGAACAACACCCAGCTCAAAAACAAACATTATGATCCAAATGGCCTCGTTCGCAGCTTCTAAAGCGGCGATATTCTCAACTTCTATTGTAGAATCTGCCACCATCTATTGCTTGGAGCTCTTCCAACTCACTATGCCTCCATTGAGGCAGAACACAAAGCCATATTGCGATCGAGAATCATCTTTATTGGTGTGAAAGCTAGTATCCATGTAACCACTTACAACGAGCTCCTCTTCACCACCGCATACTAGTAACATTTCCTCAGTCCTTCTCAAGTACTTGAGGATACTCTTTACTACAAACCAATGGATTTCACCCAGGTTCGATTGGTACCTACTCGTAACACTTAGAGCATATGACACATGTGGGCGTGTACATAGCATGGCATACATGATGGATCCAATTGCGGAGGCATACGGGATCACACTCATCTTCTCTAGCTCATCAGGTGTCGCAGCACACTGAGTCTTACTAAGAGAAATACCATGCGACATTGATAGAAAACCCTTTTTAGAATTCTGCATTGTGAACCGCTTCAAAACCTTTTCAATGTAGATACTTTGGCTTAATCAATTAACTATTTTGATCTATCTCTATAGATATTTATGGCCAAAATGTATGCTTCCTCTCCAAGATATTTCATCGAAAAAACTATTTTTTAGTGAAGTCATGACAACATTCAACAAAGGAATATCATTTCTGATCAACAATATGTCATCCGCATATAGGAACAGAAACACAAGTGAGCTCCCACTAGCATTTTTGTAAACACAAGGTTCTTCTTTGTTCTTGATGAAGCCAAACCCTTTGACTACCTCATCAAAGCAAAGATTCCAACTCCGAGAAGCTTGCTTCAATCCATAAATGTACTTTAGCAACTTGCAAACTTTCCTAGCATTTCCCGGACCATCAAGACCTTCAGCTTGTGTCATGTATACATCCTCACTTAGGTTTCCATTCAGGAAAGCCGTCTTGACATCCATTTGCCATATCTCATAATCACAACATGCGGTAATAGCTAGGATGATCTGAATAGAATTAAGCATAGCGACAGGCGAAAACGATTAATCATAATCAATACCTTGAATCTGTCTGAAACCTTTTGCCACCAATCGTGCCTTATAGATGGGAACATTTCCATCAACGTCTATTTTTTTCTTCAATATCCATTTACACTCAATAGTTTTAACAGCATCGGGTGGATCAACCAAGTTCCAATCTTCGTTAACTCGCATGGACTCCAACTCGGATCCAATGACTCCAAGCCATTTCTCAGAGTCTAGTCTCATCACTGCTTCCGCATAGGTCTTGGGCTCGTTGTTGTCCAACAACACGTCGTGGGGATGTCGCATGTACAATAGGCTCCACAACACTTTGCTCATCCTGTTGTTGTTCAGTGGGATCTGGAACACTTTCCTGTGGCTCTCTAACCTCTTCGAGATGCACCGTTCTCCTACTAACTCTTTTTGAGAGAAACTCTTTCTCAAGGAATACACCATTCCGAGCGACAAACCCTTTGTCCTCTTCTCTATTATAGAAATAGTATCCTTTGGATTCCCTAAGATACCCCACAAAGAAGCACTTGTCAGACTTAGACTGAGTTTGTCAGACGTCATACGTTTGACATACGCCTCACATCCCCAAATATTTAGAAAAGACAAAATGGGGCGCTTCCTAGACCACATCTCATATGGCGTCTTCTCTACTGACTTAGATGGAACTCTATTAATCGTGAAAGTTGTTGTTTCTAGAGCGAGACCCCAAAAGGATAATGAAAGATCAGTGTGACTCATAATGGACCGCACCATGTCCAACAAAGTGTGGTTTCTCTACTGGGACACCCTATTCCATTGGGACGTGCCGGGTGGAGTCAGCTGTGGAATAGTTCCACACTGCTTCACATGATCACTAAACTCATGGCTCAAATATTCACCCCATGATCCGATCATAGAAATTTAATTGTCTTGCCCTTATGATTTTGTACTTCATTCTAGAACTCCTTGAACTTTTCGAAGGATTCCCACTTATGCCTCATCAAGTAGACATAGCCATATCTACTAAAGTCATCGGTAAAAGTAATAAACTACTAAAAGCCTCTCCTAGCCGTGTGACTCATTGGCCACACACATCGTTATGTACTATGGCCAATAGCTCATTCGCCCTCTCACTTTGTCCAGTGAAACACGTCTTTGTCATTTTTCCAAGTAAGCAAGACTTGCATGTGTCATATGATTCAAAATCAAATGACTGCAAATGTACATCACTATGGAGCTTCTGCACGTGCTTCTCATTTATATGACCCAAACCACAATGTCAGATGCAGGTAGGATTCAAATCATTGAGTCGCTATTTTTTAGTACTAATGTTATAAACGTGTGCATCATCAAGACTGAGAATATACAATCCATTCACCAATGGACAAACACCATAGAGCATGTCATTCGAAAATATTGAACAACTCTTGTTTTTTATTACGAATTAAAAACCATCTTCCTCTAAACATGAATAAGAGATAATGTTTCTACATAAGGGGGGATGAAATAACAATTATTTAAATCCAAAACTAGTCCTGACGGTAGCGACAGTGAATAAACACCGATGGCTAATGCTGCAACCTTTGCACCATTTCCGACGCAGATATCTAGCTCGCCACTTGCACACTTTCTTACTCTACCCATCCCTTGCAACGATTTGCATGTATGAATCATCAATCCGGTATCAAATACCCATGAATCATTTGGACGAGTAGCAAGATTAATTTCAACAACATTAATACCTGAAGCGGAAGTCCCACTTCCCTTCTTATTCTTCTGCTCTTCTAGATACACCTTGCAATTGCGCTTCCAATGCCTAGACTTGTGGCAATGGTGGCACACATCAGAGTTGGCGGGACTAGACCTATACTTTCTAGTTGGTTTAGACTTTGTACTAGAGATCGAATATGTAGTCTTAGCCTTTTTCCTCCTCTTTTTGCCCTCCTTCTAAACCAACATCACTTGATTAGGAGACTTCCTGATACTCTCCTCACCAGTTTTAAGCATCAAATGCAACTAAGCTATTGTCTTATCCAGTCCAGCCATGTTATAATTCATGATGAACGGCCCAAAGCTCAATGGGAGCGACTGGAGAATGACATCAATTGCTAAGTATGGATCCAGTGGAGTGCCCAGTCTCTATAGAGTCTCTACGCAACCAATCATCTATATCACGTGAGGGCTCACTAGGCTCCTTTCAGCTAGCCTGCTACCAAACAAGTATTTAGACACATTGTATATCTTTGCCCTTGTCTGGTTCTGAAACATGACCTTAAGACCTACGATCATATCGTAAGCATAATGTTCCTCATATTGTTTCTAAAACTCAGAGGACATGCAAGCAAGCATCAGACAGCTAACATCCACGGAATCACTAGCATGCTTCTCATAATCACGCTTGTCTGCTGTAGAAGCATTCTCTCTTGTTTCATCAGGGTGAGGTTCCTCTAGAACATAATCTTTTTTCTCTTGTTTAAGAACAATTCTCAAATTTCAATTCCAATCCATAAATTTTGTTCCAGATAATTTCTCGCGTTCAAGAATATATCACAAATTAAAAACTGGAGTGCTCTTAACAATAGAAGTAGTAGGTGCCATGATCTACAAAAGATTAAATGCAAGGTTTAGCACTATGCAATGGTTAGCACTATGCAATGTTTATCTTCTATCCAATAAAAGATGTTCCACAATTTTAAAACAAGTCGCAATCCCTCTAATGACTAATAGTGGCACAAGATCAATGGTAACGCTATCTCCTAGTGAGCTTTGGTTTCACTGCTAGAAGCTAGTTCACATAGGTAAGCAACTCCTTGCTAATCAAATCGTATGTGACTCTTGTTATTGGAGAAGCATCCAACGCTCAACCCCAACTCCTATGCTCCAAGGCCCAAAACCATTTTGATAGCCTTGTCAACTGAACCAATACTATTTGTGCAGAAGTCCGACTTCCGCTGTAACTGGTCGAGATAAAAGATAGCACTCTACTTTGGCAGATGCACTATCGATGAGCATGATCCTTGGTGGGTGCAGCTATTGGGAAGAGTATTAACACTTCATTTTCTGAGGGAAAACTATTCTGTAACGTCCATACCGCACATGAAACATGCAAAAATAGAATAAAAGGAACAAAAGAAAGCATCACACACAATCATATTAACAGTGACATAGCATGGCCTTCTTCTCATGGTGATCTCCATCTCCATGTCTCACATCATTTAGTGCGTGCTCCAGGCCTCCATGATGATTACTAGTCCATCTCGCATAGTCTATAATAATTACATGGGTCGAAGCACCGCGGATACGACATGCAAGTCGTAATAAATTTTACATCAACCTTGGGTTATAAATAACCATGACATGTATGCCATATTTAATTTACATTCATTGCATGCATCTCATGCATCACATTTATCCAAGGTCGTGGCAGTCACATCATTCGCTAGCAAACAAAGTTAGGCGAGTAATCTACAAGTGACTGAATTCTGGATCTGAAAAACCCAGCTCAACTGGCTCAGAATTTCAAATTCGATTAGGTCAGAACTTACGATCTAGCATCGGAACTTCTGATCCCTGGAACTTCTGATCAATATTGGAATCCCGCACTGCAACAATTGCTTTCTGTATCGAATCATTATTCAATATCAGAGCATCCGATCACCATTAGAACTTCTGATCCGCCATCGAAACTTTCGATCTGCCGCAGACAAAAACATATCTAATCTATTTTTCCACCATGTATCTCTATACATCAGGGATCTAGATCGAACACTACGCACGTAGACTTTGTGTCGCGCCCCGATTTAATAAATCAGGACTTTATTGAAATTCCATAGAAAATCAATAAAACAAGACGTTCATCATGCGACCACGTACAATACGGACAATCATTCACGGTTCGTAGACCGCATTAATACAAAAGTGAATAAAGGTGAAGAGAAACTAATAAAATAAGGGTCCTAGATGAACGCCTCCTTCCAGTCTCGCCTTGACTGGGTCGCTACTCCAGACCTTCATCCTCCTCGTAGTAGACTGGCTCTGATGTTGTAAGTCAACGGGGTGAGTACAGTTGTACTCAGCAAGCCACCGAATGCAAATATAATGCAAGATAATAACAAGGGAGATAGTGGCTAGTTTTGCGGAAGCAGCATAATTATAAAGCTTAAATGTGAGCAATTTATTAGCACGGAAAAGTAAACATGTGTGTGTGCATCATCATCTTCTAACTCGAGGGGTACAGTCAGCCCCACCTCGCTCAACAGTCCTTACGTGCCACGAATAACTTGAACATTCAAACAATTGTAAACTAACTGCGAGTAGTCACACAACCCGCCCTTGACCGTGGGCTCGGCTTTTCGAAAAGATTGATTTACTCTGATCAGAGATGTACCACTGTACCCACAAGGCACGCACTCATCACCTACACCGAAGTGTAACGAGATGACCCATCACATGGGAACTCGTGCCAAAACCTTCCATATAGTCCTCCCCGACTCAATAGCACCCTCTTATGGGTTTCATATGGTGTCCCGACGCATCGGAGCCCCACCATACCCCCCCTTGAGCCTCGTCGGTACAAGTCGCCCGCAGGCTAGCCCCTTGCCCCCTCCTCTATGGTGCATCAAGCCGGAGTATTCCATACTTCCAGTTAGGACTTACCCATTAGACTTGTGGTTGGTACGGAAGTGCTTTGCAACAGATCCCGCAGACCGGTCCTTATAGTGCCCCGGGTGCGACAAACCAGTGCCCGAGCTTGCACCCGGAACCCACCATACTTATAACCTAGCCAACTCCAACAAAGTCCAGAGACGAGAATAACAGGGAAATTCATATACAGAATCCAGCTATCTACGACTCGTTCTTTTTAACCTATAGCAGTGTGCCAGTACGTTGGGCACTAGCTAATATTTTTATAGTAGAGTGACAAGGAGTTAAGGCTCAATAAGCATGGCTTGGGTTTGCACACAAGGACAGGGATCTAATAAATATAAGTGTAAGGCTTGAATATTTGTCTAATGCAATATTAACCTATGGGTTATAGCGATAAGTTATTAAAACATGGGCTCAATTATGATCAACTGTTTCCACAGAGGTGGTCGATGACTTGCCTTGCTCAGCAAATGGGGATGGAGGAACCTCAGGGTAGAACTCCTGCTCCTCGACGAACTCGTAGTCTTCTCGATACGGAAAATAAACAATACATTCAATCAACAGATAAAATTCACCAAATGTTAAACACACACATTTGTAGGTTTTATTATGTGAAGTAATATTTTTAATATTTCAAGGTTTTGTTCAAAACAGTAAAGTTTAATATTTTAGAATTTTTCCCAATTTATTTTCTGTATTATTAATTTTAACCCTAAGGGATTTTTATTCATTTCTCTACTATATTAAAGAGCGAACTGGTCGTCCGTCCGCTCGCTCCGTCCGCTCGCGCGCAGCGCGTTCCCGTCCGCGCGCACCACAACCGCCTGGACAGCCCGTCCGCGCGAAGCGCGCCACGATCGGGAATCCCTCTAAACCGCCATGACCGTCGACCGTCGGCGTGCGAACCTCTTCATAAAACTAAGCCCTCCCCTCAGCTCAAGCACTGTCCAAATCCTCTCATCTCTCCCTCTTCTCGCACAGCACTTTGAGCACTGTCCAATTCCTCTCATCTCTCCCTCTGCTCGGACAACACTCCGCTCAAAGCCCTACGTTTTGGTATGTTTCCTACGCCCCCTTCTAACCCCATGTACAACAACATCAGAGCTTGAAGAAATAGAACAAAAAAAATAGAGTGAAGGAGTTAGGGTTACAGAGGAGATACACCTAAGGGCTTTCGGTTTCGGCCGAAGAACAACATCAGAGAGCAAAACAAACAGAAAGGGGCTTGGTTTCGGCCGAAGAACAACATCAGAGAGCAAAACAAACAGAAAGGGGCTTAGATCCGGGGTTAGGGTTAGGGTTCAAACCCTAACCCTAACACTAGCTAAGGGGAAAAGGAGGGGGGTCCTTGCCGTGCCCCTCGGCTCGCTGCGCCGCCGCTCGCCGGAGTGAGCGCCGCTGGCCGAGTCCTCGCCGCCGCGGACCGGCTCGACGGAGTGCCGCTCACCCTCGGGTGAGCGCGCGCTCCGACGAGCGGGCCCGCGCTGGCGTACTCCGCCGCGTAGCTTCCTCCCCGCGGCCATGCGCTAGCGCCGCCGTTCGCCGCCGGGCCGCCGTGCGCAGCCGCGCCGTCGCGCGCCGAGCGCTGCGCGTCCGCTCCACCGCCAGCCGCCGCTCGGTCTCGGACCCGTGGTGGGGGGGATGGATTTTAGGTTTAGGGTTTACATGCGGCGGGGTGGGGGATTTTTATTCTTCCGAAATCAGCGCATGGCCATCGGATCAGATCCGACGGCCAGAATTTGATGGACCAGATTAAGCCCAGGCGGGATCGCAAAATTTCGGCCCAGGCCCAGGTTGGCCGAGTGCGCGCGGGAGAGAAATCTGGCCTGGGCCCAGGACAGTTTCGGCCTGTGCAATTCGCTGTTCTGGGCTGATTTTTTGCACTGTTGGGCCGATTTCCGTTTTTCAATTCCAGAATTTAAGAAATTCTTTTTTCTGTTTATTTACTCTCTAGAAAATAAGAAAAATGCCAATAAATCAGATAAAATTCAGTAGTATTATTCTGAATCTTATGAGAATTTTTTTGTTGTTTTGGCTGAATTAATTTTGTATTTTCCAGAATTAAAATAATTACTAAATTCATTTTGTTATCCCTGGAAAATAAGAAAAATGCCCCAAAAATGATATAAAATTAAGTTTAATGCGGGAAAAAATTTAGTAAGTTTAGTCCAATGACTCTTTTTTTATTAGAAATAATTATTTTTTGTTTCTTACTAAACTATTTTTATTTCTTACAGGTTCAAGACGATTTCTCATCTAAAGAGTATTCACGTCTAATTGTAAATCCAAAGACTACTAATGATACCACTGTTGTACCTTTCTAAATTTTTATGCCGTAGCATTTAGGCACATATGTTTCATGAAATGTTACGTTCCATTAGAAATTATGTTGGTTGTCTGTGATCTTGGGTCTATTTG
Organism: Zizania palustris; assembly: GCA_019279435.1. Taxonomy (NCBI): domain Eukaryota; kingdom Viridiplantae; phylum Streptophyta; class Magnoliopsida; order Poales; family Poaceae; genus Zizania; species Zizania palustris. The sequence continues at coordinate 38,609,296 of JAAALK010000285.1, read as the reverse complement.
GCGTCTCATGGTTATAAACAATAATTTGTACATTGTAGTTAATATTTTATTCAGATAACTGTGGGCTGAAAAAATTGCCTTAGAGAGGATAGGAGCAAGACACTGATATAGGATTGCCTTAGAGAGGATAGGAGCAAGACACTGATATAGGATGTGCATTGTTTAAACCTGATTTATCTCTAGCTTATCTGCTTATGAGATGTTCATTTCCTATGAGTAATAATACCATCATTACAAACCTAATTATCATGACATTCTCCAATTATTACATGAGAAACACAAAACATACATTGAATAAAAAACATCAGCCAATAAAAACATCAGCCAATATAAATACAAAAGAATACAAAATCCCGTCTTGGGCCCAAGTTACTTTGGCCATGTTCATTACCACTGTTCTTAATTTTTTTCATCATTTTGATGATTTTTTTATAATTTTCTATATATTTCATAATTGTGTTTCTGTATTTTTTTGAATTTTTGGCATTTTTTCGATGAATTATCCTGTTTATTTCTTTAATATTTCCCCATTTTATTCTTTAAAGATTTTCACCTATTTTTAGAATTACTTTATTAATTCCTTGTCTTGTTACATGTGTTTCTATTCTATTGTCAAATAATGTGTTTATATCTGGTTTGTCAAATAATTCCGCTTGATAAAACATTATGATATAGTTCAATTTCTTAGATATATTAAATGGCTGGCATGCGAAAGAGAACTTACGCCGACCGTCCAACTCGTAATGCGGTGGTACCTAGGTGAGCCTATATTAGTAAAACCAACTTTCCTACAACGATGAAAGATGTTCTAAATTTCATTTTTTGTTAAGGTTTATGAAATTTGACGAGATAGAGTTCGAGCACTTAAACTATGCATGGAGTGCCGTCGCCAGAGTAGAAGTTAAGTTTCTCCCTGATGAATATGGAGAAAAACAACGATTTATTTTAATGGATATTACCGTAAGTTGCACACAAGTTGAACTAAATTTTACATTGTAGTGAACATGTGAACTATTCTAAACCCTAATATTATACGTAGGGTGCTAAAATAGAAGTCATTGCATGGGAGCGAGAGGAAGTTCATAGGTTTAACATTCTCCTAAATGAAGGACAATGTTATACTATTCATAACCTGTATTTTCAACCCAATCTAGAAGAGGCATTGTACTATCGGAGCATTGCCCATGCCTATGAAGGTTCTCTTCGAAGAAATACAACAGTTGAGCCATACATTCTTCCAATCCAATTCCCTCCCTATCCAAAATATCTATTGACGTTTCATGACGCATGGATTCGTCCGAATAAAACGTTTGTGGGTACGTACGTAAATTGAATCGGTGATGCATAGTTTCAAAAAAAATAGTTGTCTTACTTATAGTATGATATGATTATTTGCACAGACATAGCTGGAGTTGTTGTCTATTGGGGGAAATTGGAACGACTTGGAGGTCTATATAGGGAGATAACACTGATGGACACTAGGTAATTCATAAGTTAGATACAACCACTTATATCGTTATAAACAATCATATTGTTTTTGCAAATCGAAAGCTAATGAGCATTTGATCTTTTTTAGCTTGAACATGATGGTTGTTGGAATTTGGGGTGACTCCCTCACTAATCACATATCTGAATGGACAGAAGCTCATCGTAACAACCACATTGTTTTAGGAACCATGCTTCGACTTCACAAGAAGCATAGTAATTCAGTCCTAACCCATTTTATCATTAATAAAGATATAGTGATGAATTACACTAATATTTGTTCTACTTGGCGATAGGATGTTTAGAGACTTCAGAACACACTACAGTCAAGTTTAATCCGATTCATCCAGCCACACTACCTTTGCAAAGTAAGTAGTTCCAACAATAAAACACAAGATAAGAATAATGGCAATACATCACATAATATTATAGATATTGTTAATTATTTTTCTTTGAAATATAAATGCAGACTTACGGCAACGTGTGAGTTCAGGAACTATGGATCTAAGATTTGTGAATCGGTTCATGGAAGCTAGATGGAGATATTTTGCAACGATTTATGGATCTGACTGTCCATAGTGTTACAGTCTTGTGTGTATTGTGGTGTGCGTTTTTAATGTACTTCCTCATATTCGGATGTTTTGTGTTTATTTCTATTGGGTACACCCTTTGAAGTTATTTGAATGTAATATTGGTTTTTGTGTTCATTTTGTTGAATCTATTGTGTACTCCCTTTGAAGTTATTTGAATTTGGTATTTGGTTTTGTGATCATTCGTTGAATCTATTGTGTATTCCCTTTGAAGTTATTTCAATGTAATATTTGAATTGGAATACATGTCTCAAATTCAAATACGCTTATTTACAAACTGAAAACATCATTCACTGTAATACTCTCATTCCTAACCTTGAAGAATATTTTCTTTCCTCTGACACAATCTCCAGATCTAATCTTGATTAATAATCATCCAATGCCCTATTTAAATAACAAATAATTAATCCTAACCCTCAAAATAACCCTTTCATCCAAAACAAATTGGTACCAAGAAAAATAAATTAAAAACTCAAACACTTATCTGAATTAAATTCATGTTCCATCTCTAATGTTTCCACTCAAGTATTGTTTGTTTGGTGGTTAACCAATTATGCAATCAATAGGTCGCTCGACGCCGCGATAACAAAGCTATCAACCATGTCAGAAAATATAGCGAGGAGAGAGGGGAAAGAAGGTTATTTTATTTTATGCGCCTAATTTATTCTGTTTATTTGTCTATTCAGATATTTGTGCTACAACATTACACTAAAATTATTGTCACTAAATGTGTACTCATTTTAAATTTTTAGTTATCGATGGTCGTCATAGACAAAAGAGAAATCGCTGTAACAATTTGCCTCACGGTCCTTCTGGAATTTGTATTCGACAACCATCACAAACTCCATCGGAAAGTTCATCGGACGGTGAAAATGTGTCATATCGACCACCGTCCTCATTTGTTGTTCCTACGCAAAGTACCCTTACATCCACGGGATTATTTCAAGGACAAACCTCTAATGGTATGAACTACTGCAATGTGGGTTGTGCAATTACTAATAGCAAAAATTATGTCTCATGTGAATACATAAACTTTGTGCAGGTGCAAAATCTGCTATAGTCGCATCTCCAACTATCGAATCACAAGAGCAAGAAGCAATTCCATCTGTTCAACAAAACCAACTTGACCGATCGATAGATCGTGCTGAAATAAGGCGTGCACGTGAAAGAGCACGCTATGCAAGCTTGACACCAGAGCAACGAAACAACAGACGTGCACGTGATAAATCCCGGTATGCAAGTATGACGGATGAACAGAGGCAATTGAGGCGAGAGAATCAACGATATTCAGTAAGTATGACAGATGAGCGAAGTCAGGTTATGCGAGAAAAACGTAACCAACGATATCGAGCAAAAAGAAGAACTCTTGGTCCAAACTGTGTTGTTCGTAATACACCACATACCTCTGAGATTGGCTCTAACAACCTCGATACAACCAACGTTGTCTACCAGAATCTACCTGGTAGCGCTCACTTTTTAAAGAATCAGCCAGACTGTCGTCATTGTGGTGCGAAGAGGTTTGAATATGAGCCACCAGGATTCTGTTGTATGAATGGCAAGGTCAAACTTGAAATGCCTGAGCCACCTGAGGAGCTTCGACGGTTGTACACAGGTGAAGACATTCAATCACAACATTTTATAGAGAATATTAGATATTTTAACAGTCATTTCTCCTTCACCACAATGTACTGTGATTATGACAAGAACCTCGCAAGTGCAAGGGATGGAGTTTACACATTTAAAGCGCATGGGCAAATGTACCATAACATACATTCTTTTGGGAATGGAGACAATGAACCAAGCCACTTGCAGTTGTACTTCTATGATGATGATCCTAGCTTATCACACCGTTTCCGTCGTGCTCGAGATGAGATATATAGAGAAAGGGACATATCTATTATTAGATGTTTGGTACATATTTTGAGAGATAATCCCTACTCTGAAACATTCAGGAGCCTAGGACAGGTTGAAGACGTTGATGAATATCGTATTGTGCTAAATATGGATTATAAGCTAGACCAGAGAACTTATAACAGACCGTTAACATCAGAGGTTGCTGCTGTGTGGGTTGAGGGGAATGATATTAATAAACATTTTGATCGTAGCATCACCTTGTTTGGCAATAACAACAACTACTATTCAATTAGACCGAGTGATGGGTGCTACGACCCTTTGTCATACCCCCTATTTTTTCCAAGAGCAGAGCTCGGTTGGCATTCTGATATACCAAGACAAGGTATTGACATTAGTCAAATAAGTGCAACCCGACAAAGAAATGCTGACAACTCAGGTTAGCTAAGTGACTCATATTCATGTTATTACGATACTATTAATCCATACGCTAATCACCTAACTGATTTCTCTTTTCTTTGTAGATACTACCAGCAAGTTTTTTGTTTCGATGCGTGAATATTATTGCTATAAATTCCAGATGCGTAGTGGAATCTTCAACACGGTCTTGTATGGGAGACGTCTATTCCAGCAGTTTGTAGTTGATACCTACATAAAAATTGAAACGTCTCGCCTGAATTACTTCTTATACAATCAGAAGAAGATTCGTGCGGATCTTTACCAGGGCTTGATGGATAGTGTATCTGTTGGAGAACATAGAGCCAGCAGATTAGGAAAAGATGGGTCCTACCTGCATCGTTTATCGGTGGCGGGAGGGATATGAGACGAAGATATATGGATGCTATGGCCTTAGTGCAGAAGTATGGAAAACCCGACATATTTATCACAATGACTTGTAATCCTAATTGGGAGGAGATAAGTAGGGAGCTTGGACCTGGCCAAACACCACAAGATCGTCCTGATCTTGTTGTGCGTGTATTTAAAGCAAAGCTAGAGGATCTCAAGTTCCAGCTATTTCGTAAACATATCCTAGGAATCATTGCAGCACAAGTACATGTAATCGAGTTCCAAAAAAGGGGTCTACCGCATGCACATTTTCTCCTTATCATGGAGTCAACATACAAATTGAGTTGTCCCGATGAGTATGATAATGTTATCTCAGCAGAACTTCCAGATAAGGATATATACCCGGAGCTACATGAAATGGTAGTGAAACATATGATGCATGGCCCATGTGGCCCACTAAATAGGAAGAGTCCATGCATGAAAAATGGTAGTTGCAAGTGCTATTATCCACGTCAATTTAGTGACACAACTATCCAAGGTCAAGATTCTTACCCTATTTACAGGAGAAGGGATGACAGTCAGAGGGTAAGAGTGAGAGGTCATGAATTAGACAATAGATGGGTTGTTCCATATAATCCTATGCTTCTAAGAATGTATGACTGTCACATCAATGCAGAGGTTTGTTCGAGCATTAAGGCTGTGAAGTACCTCTACAAGTATATTTATAAGGGGCATGATAGGGCGTCTGTGTCCGTGAATGAAGCTGATGAAAACCACGAGATTAATGAGATAAATGAATATAGGGATGCTAGGTGGGTAACACCACAGGAGGCATTGTGGAGAATATTTGGAGTTGATCTTAGCGGGATTTCGCCACCAGTGCTACAGTTACAGCTCCACCTCCCAGGAATGCATCTTGTGTCCTATAGAGAGAATGCTGATGTACGTGAAGTTCTCGACCAACAGGGTGCCTCAAGAACCATGTTGACTGAGTATTTCAAGGCAAATCAGCAATTTATGTGGGCACGCACGTTACTTTATAGGGAATTCCCACAAAATGCAGTGTGGTTGCCTGGACGTAAGCTTTGGAAAATAAGAGAACGAAGCACGCAGATTGGGAGGATCATCTCAGCACATCCAGCAGAGGGAGAGAGATACTACTTGAGGGTGCTATTAAACCATGTGGTTGGTGCTACTTCATTTGAGGATTTGAGGACATATGATGGTATTGTATACCCTACATTTAGAGAAAGCGCTGAGAAAAGAGGTATTATTGAGTCAGATAACAGCATTGATGAGTGCCTCTCTGAAGCTGAAGTTTTTCATATGCCTTCGTCCCTCCGAAGGTTGTTTGCTACAATATTGGTTTATTGTGAACCTAGCGATGTGCGTGGACTCTGGAACAAACACTTCGAAGCAATGTCTGATGACATCCGACGATCCCAGATGAATGAATATGCAGTTGAACAATTGGTGTTATTGGATATCAGAAAATTGCTTCAGTCAATGGGTAAAGAGATAACATCATTTCCTCTTCCAGAAATTGATGAATCATATGACACCATGGCGGGTGAGGTGAGGGAGATTTGTGAAGAGTCCTCTATACAAGTGGATAATGAGCTACTAGCGAGCACATCCTCTCTTAATGCAGAACAAAGATATGCTTATGACATTATACTATCATCCGTTGACAACAATAGTGGAGGTGTGTTTTTTGTTGATGGTCCAGGAGGAACAGGAAAAACCTTTTTGTACAAAGCTTTATTAGCAAAAGTCCATAGCGAGGGGAAGATAGCTATTGCTACTGCAACATCTGGTGTTGCTGCTTCGATCATGCCTGGAGGTAGGACGGCTCATTCAAGGTTCAAGATACCACTAAGCATACAAGATAATGCGGTGTGTAACTTCACCAAACAAAGTGGTACTGCTAAGCTTCTTCAAAAAGCTTCGCTTATATTATGGGATGAAGTCTCCATGACAAAAAGACAGGCAATAGAGGCATTGGACAAGAGCATGAGGGACATAATGGAAAAGCCCAATCTTCCATTTGGAGGCAAAACATTGGTTTTTGGAGGTGACTTCAGACAAGTTCTTCCAGTTATACGAAAGGGGAATAGGGCTCAAATTGTAAACGCAACCTTGCGTAGATCTTACCTATGGGATAACATGCATCAATTGAGACTTGTCCATAACATGAGAGCTCGATCAGATATATGGTTTTCAGACTACCTACTACGGATTGGCAATGGCATTGAAGAGACCATCGATGATGACTATGTAAATTTACCCGACGAGATATGTGTACCCTACACTGGTGCAGAATCAGACATTGATAGTCTTATTGACATGGTATTTCCAATGTTAGGTGCAAACATGGCTGATGGAGACTACATCACATCTCGAGCTATTTTGTCAACGAGGAATGAGAACGTTGATGCAATAAACATGAAGCTTATAGAACGTTTTCCTGGTAACGAGATGATTTATCACAGTCATGATCGAGCAGTCGATGATCCATGCAACCATTATCCGTCTGAGTTCCTGAATTCATTAACGCCAAATGGGTTACCTCCACATATATTAAAACTCAAGGTTAATTGTCCTGTGATTTTGCTCAGAAATCGTGACCCGGCCAATGGTCTGTGTAATGGGACTAGGTTGATAGTCCGAGCATTTCAAAGAAATACTATTGATGCTGAAATTGTATTGGGACAACATGCTGGTGAGAGAGTCTTCCTTCCACGCATACCCTTGTGCCCCTCCGATGATGAGATGTTCCCTTTCAAGTTTAAGAGGAGTCAATTTCCTGTTAGGGTGAGTTTTGCAATGACAATTAATAAAGCACAGGGTCAAACAATACCGCATGTTGGAATATACCTCCCAAACCCGGTGTTCTCTCATGGACAATTATATGTAGCTCTGTCACGAGCAACTTCTCGTAGCAATATCAAAATACTCGCCGCTTCGGAAACAAATAGGGGTATCAATTCAACAAGCACGCTAACGAAGAATATCGTCTACAAGGAAGTGCTCACTGGGTAGATAAAAGGAGATGTACTCATTGTATAGTATATTGTACAATTTCATACCAGATCTGTAATTATAAATATGCAATGACACTTTATATAGAAAAATGATAGCTCTATGTATTGTTTTGGGAAATAATATATTACTTTGTTTCTTATCATCGCAATATTACTAAATACATGTGTTCGACAAATATATCATGTTCTAAATATATTGCCATTAAAATTATGCATCCGTTGCAACGCACGGGCCTCTCACTAGTATTTATTAATAATATTTTGGGTAACAGAAACATACTGTTTTTATGGCATTAATGTGTAGGGAATAATATTCTGGTTCTAACAAAATTTGAATGGTGAAATTTGGAGTTAAAATGAGCAAGATATGAATTTTTGAAGTTTAAACAATTTTCTGGAATTTTATTTAAACTGAAAACAGTCCCTGGTCCACGGTGAACCAGGTTCACCGTGAACCCGTGACTATTCGCGTGGACCGGGTCAACCAGGACCGTCGGATCTGGATCCGGCGATCGGGCGCGAGGCGGAGGGGTTTAATGAAATCGGACGGCCACGATTAAATCATACCGAACCGGTACGCGTGGACGCTCGAGATCACTCGGGGGGTTTAAGTGACGATCGATGGCCGAGAGACCTCGATACCCCTTTGACCAGATCCGAGGGCTCAGATTAAGTCAACAGGGGATCTAATCTTAGCCCTCCGATCGTGATCGAACGGCCGAGGCACGATCCGGCACGGCATGGAGTGAGGGGGCGTGTACCCCCTTCGTCTCCGGCGATGGCGGGCTCGGGTGCGCCTGCGACGGCGGCGGCGAGGGCCTAGGAGCCTAGCTAACGGCCAAAATGGAATGCGGAGGGAACGGGGATCACGATGATACCTTCAGTGGCGAAGATGAGCGACGGACGGTGATGACGGCGAGGGTAGACGGCGGGGAGGTCTCGGGTGCTCGACGGCGACGGCGATCCGACGGGATCTGCGGCCAACCGAGGGATGGCCGAGGACGAGCGGTCGACGATGGACTCGACGGTGGCAGTGGCTAGTGCAGAGGAGGCTGGGATCGACGGCGATGGCTCGCCGGAGATGGAGCAGGGGAGAACCTCGAAAAAATGCTGCCGGGGCGCTCTGGTGTGTGAGGGCTCGGGCTGCTACGGTGTGGGTAGAGGGCGGCGACCACAGGGGTATAAATAGGGTCATTGGCGGCGATTAAACGGAAGGAAACCGAGGGTTTCCTTCCCTCTCCGGCGAGGTTGCCTTTCTCCTCGGGTATGCTTCCATAAGCACGAAAACGCGTTGATCTTTGATGGAATGAGGTCGGGGCGGTCGGGGAAGGCGATCCGAGAAGAATCCAGGCGAAATCGGGCGGATTTGGGCGGCCGGCGGCAAGGGATCCGAAGGAGATCGCCGGAAAAGGAAAGGGGAGAGAGGGATTCCATCGGAGAAGATGGATCCGACAGGTGGGCTCCACCTGTCAGTGGGTGAACGGGAAAGGAAAGGGCCGACAGGCGGGGGCGGGCGGTCAGTGGCGCGGCGGGGGCTCACCGGTGGGACCAAACGGGCGTGGGCGGGAGAGGGAGGCGGGGAGAAGCGCCGACAGGCGGGGCCCGCTTGCCAGAGAGAGAGCAGTGGTGGGCTGGGCCTGAAAGGCTTTAGGAGGAGGTTTCGGGGTTGAGGCCCAATAAGAATAAAAAAGTTATTTCTGATTTAAAATAATTCTAGTAATTCATTTATTTGATTAAGGGTTGAATCACTGTTGATAAAAATTTGTAAAAATTCCTAAAATTATATTTTGGTCTCTAGTTCATCTCATAAAATTTTCAAGTCCAGATTTCAAGTATTTCTCCCTGTTTGGCTTTATTTGGGTTCTTTTGGGATTTTTCCTTTAATAATAAATCAAAAATGATTTGAATAATATTTTTCTTTTTATTTTATTCCTTTTAATTTCTGGGGTGTTACAATCCTATCCCCCTTACAGAGAATCTCGTCCTCGAGATTCGGCTCAATCCTCGAATAGCTCAGGATGCTGTGCCTTGAGTTCATCTTCTTTTTCCCATGTAGCTTCCTCTACCGGATGATTGCTCCACTGCACTTTGCAGAAGCGGATGACTCGACTCCTGGTGGTCCTTTCTTTGACTTCCAATATCTTGACCGGCTTTTCCACATAGGTCAGATCCTCTTGGACATCCAACTGCTGAAGATCCACTTGCTCCGTGGGGACGCGGAGACACTTCTTGAGTTGAGACACATGAAACACGTCATGCACTCCAGCCAATGAGGGCGGTAATTCCAACTGATAAGCTACTTCGCCTTGGCGTCGGACAACGGGAAATGGGCCAACATATCGAGGGGCCAACTTTCCTCTCATGTTAAACCGTTGAGTTCCACGGAGAGGTGTAACCCGAAGGTAGACATGATCTCCTTCTTCAAAGGCTAGGTCTCGACGGCGATTGTCTGCGTAGCTCTTTTGTCGCGATTGGGCTGTCTTGAGTCGGTCTCTGATGATCCGTACCTTCTCTTCAGCTTCGCGAAGAATGTCGGTTCCGAATACTTGGGATTCACCAGTTTGGTCCCAAAGTAGCGGCGTTCTGCACTTACGTCCATATAGGGCTTCAAAAGGAGACATCTGAAGGCTGGCTTGATAGCTGTTGTTGTATGAAAATTCAGCGTACGGCAAGCTCTTGTCCCAAGTGGCTCCAAAATCCAAAACACATGCTCGAAGCATATCCTCTAGTATTTGATTTACCCTTTCTGTTTGTCCATCTGTCTGAGGATGGTAGGCGGTATTGAAATTCAATCTCGTGCCCATCTCCTCTTGGAGGTTCTTCCAAAAACGAGAGGTAAACTGACTTCCTCGGTCAGATACTATCTTCTTGGGCACTCCATGAAGACATACTATCCGGGCCATATATAGCTCTGCTAGCTTAGGGCCACTGAAGGTCGTCTTGACGGCTATGAAATGTGCCACTTTTGTAAGCCGATCAATGATCACCCAAATAGAATCATACCCCAGTTGGGTCTTTGGTAATCCAGTGATGAAGTCCATCCCGATCTCTTCCCACTTCCATTCCGGCACTTTAAGTGGCTGTAACAATCCTGCAGGTCTCTGATGTTCAGCTTTTACTCTTCTGCAGGTGTCACATTCGGCTACGAACTGGGCAATCTCTCTTTTCATGCTAACCCACCAATATTGTTCCTTCAGATCTTGGTACATCTTGGTACTGCCGGGATGAATGGAGTACAACGTCTCATGGGCTTCTCTTAGGATAAGGGTCTTTATCTCTGGCTTATCCGGTACACATATCCGGGTTCCAAACCAAATGGTGCCATTTTCGTCTTCTGAAAATCCGGGGGCTTTTCCTTGCCTCATGTTCTTCCTAATGGCAGCTATATCCGGGTCCTCCAACTAAGCTTCACGGATTTGCTCAAACAGAATAGGCTGGGTTTCCAAGGTGGCTAGATATGCTCCGGTGGTCAACCCAAGATTCAACTTTTCCATCTCCCTACATAACAAGGGTGCGTGTTCTTGAATCATCATGGCTGTGCAATATCCTTTGCGACTTAAGGCATCCGCTACCACATTTTCTTTTCCGGGGTGGTAGTGAATACCTAAGTCATAGTCCTTAATTAGTTCCAACCATCGTCTTTGCCTCAAGTTAAGGTCTGGCTGTGTGAAGATATACTTCAAGCTCTTGTGATCCGTAAAGATCTCACAACGATTCCCAACCAAATAGTGCCTCCAAATCTTAAGGGCGTGCACTACGGCGGCTAATTCCAAATCATGGGTCGGATAATTCAACTCATGAGGTCTCAACTGACGGGAGGCATAAGAGATAACTTTTCCATCTTGCATAAGAACACATCCCAATCCTTGGCGTGATGCGTCGCAATAGACATGGAAGTCCTTGCGGATATCCGGTAGGGTCAGTATAGGTGCAGACACCAAACGGGTCTTGAGGGTGCGGAAACTCTCCTCGCATTCAGGAGTCCATTCAAACTTCTCTCCTTTTTGTAACAACTTAGTCATAGGCTTGGCTATCTTGGAAAAATTCTCAATGAATCTCCGATAATATCCGGCCAAACCCAGAAAACTTCGTATCTCAGATACGTTCGTGGGTGGCAACCAATCCGTAACTGCTTCTACGGTGGCAGGGTCCACTGCGATTCCTTGCGCAGAGATGATGTGTCCAAGGAACTTTACTTCTGCCGTCCAAAACTTGCATTTGCTGTACTTGGCATACAATTGGTGTTCCCTTAGCTTCCCTAAGGTTAACCGGAGGTGAGTCTCGTGCTCTTTCTGATCCTTGGAATAAATGAGGATATCGTCTATAAAGACCACGATGAACTTGTCCAAATATTCCATGAACACTTTATTCATCATATTCATGAAGAATGTAGGGGCGTTGGTCAATCCAAAGGACATAACCGTGCACTCATATAATCCATAACGGGTAGTGAAAGCGGTCTTGGGTATGTCCTCCTCTCGGATCCTTAACTGGTGATAACCAGAACGCAAGTCAATCTTCGAGAATACGGTAGCTCCTTTTAGCTGGTCGAAGAGATCATCGATCCGAGGTAACGGGTACTTATTCTTGATGGTTACCTCATTCAAGGCGCGATAATCCACACACATCCACTTTGCCTTGTCTTCTTTCTTCTCGACGAAGATGACGGGAGCACCCCATGGCGATGTGCTGGGTCTGATGTAGCCTTTCTTCTCGAGATCCTCCAACTGCTGCTTCATCTCAGCTAATTCATTGGCGGCCATTCGGTATGGTCGCTTATAGATAGGGGTAGTTCCGGGCACCAAGTCAATCCTGAACTCGATGTCCCTCTTGGGTGGCATCCCTGGTAGATCTTCTGGGAACACGTCCGGGTATTCACTGACTACTGGTATCTCCTCCAAGGTAATCTGATGTAGTCTTGTCCTTCTGGCCTTCATGCTTGGCATCTGGAATGTGACGATAATCCCTTCTTCATTAGTCACAGTCACTTTTCTCTGGGCACATTCTATTACTCCTTGGTGTTTATTTAGCCAATCCATCCCTAGAATGAGGTCCAAACCTTGACATTCTATTAGAATGGGGTCGGCCCAAAATATCGTGCCTTGGATATCTACCCATACCCTTGGACTAAAGGAACAAGCGAGGGTTTGCTTGCCCGGGTGGCTATCAACACTGGCCTGGGTAGTTCACTTATGTCCAGGGCATTATTTTCCACAAAAGCAGTTGATATAAAGGAGTGGGTAGCTCCGGTGTCAAATAATACCACTGCAAGCGATGAATGAACCATAAACTTACCCATGACAATCTCCGGGGCGGCCTGGGCTTCCTCGGCGGTGACGTGGTTCACCTTGGCGCGGACGGCGGGGTTGGAGACGACGCCTTGAGCTCTCTTGGGATGAGGGCACTGGTGGGAGTAGTGTCCCTCTTGGCGGCAGTTGAAGCACACCACAGGCTTGCCATGCCTATCTCTCAAAACCTCCGGCTTCTTGGCCGGGGCAGCTGGGGCGGTCGGTGCGGCTGGAGCGGCACGAGGTTGGCTGGCTCCGGCATTGGCAGCTGGTGGTGCCGGGCGATACACTGGCCGGGGGTGGTACTATGGTGCTGGTGGGGGTGGAGCAAAACGGGGTCTCTGGGCCATACCCTGGTTTTGCCTGAAGGCAATCATGCGCTTCTTCTTCAGGTCGACCTTGTTCTGCTGGGTCTCCTGCATGATCGCCTTGTTCACCAACTTTTGAAAGTTGGCGAAGTCTCCAGAGATGAGTTGCAGAGACAACTCATCCTTCAGTCCCCTAAGGAACTTGGCCTGTCTGGCCGCATCCGTACGGACCTCTTCAGGTGCGTACCTGGCCAACCTGTTAAACTCGTGCAGATACTCTGTGACAGATCTGCTCCCCTGCTGCAGATCTTTGAACTCTTGTTGTTTTTGGGCAATGATGCCGTCGGGGATGTGGGCGGCACGGAAGGCGGCCGAGAATTCTGCCCAAGTGGGGGCGTGGCCCTCGGGCAGAGTCTCGCGGTGATTGTCCCACCACTCAGCGGCGGGACCATGAAGCTGGTGGGTGGCGAAGGCCACCCTCTCCTGATCAGTGTAGGTCAGGAGGTCGAGCTTCTTCTCGATCGCCCGCAGCCAATCCCCAGCCTCCATGGGGTTGGTGGTGCTCGAGAAGGTCGGTGGGCGGACTCGGAGGAACTCCGAGAGCTGTGACGCGGGAGCGGGAGCTGGTGTGGCGGGTCGGGACAGCTCGGGCTGTTGGTGGAGACGGAAGAGGTGAGCCTGCTGCTGCTGCTGCTGCATTTGGTGCAGGAGGGCTGAGACCAACTGATTCTGAGTGGCCATCATTTCGGCCAAGGTGGGGTGGTTGGCGACCGGGGCTTGCCTCTGCCCGGTGGCTCCCCATTGTGGCAGGTTGCCACTATCCCCTCCGTTCTGAGGAGCGTCTGATCCTTGAGTGTTAGTCATCCTGGAGTTTTCAAAGTATACACATTTATTTTAGTGAATTTCTTCATATTTTATTTCAAAAGGGTACCGTTCTTGCGGTTACATTTATTTATTCTCTCATTCATGCCTTATATTTGACATGAATGCTAATCAAGCAAAAATGAAAATAACAATCAATCGTAAAAACTACGTCTATGGCAGCTCAGGGGACGGCTCGATCTCGGGCTCGTGGGAGACGGACGGGGTCGAGGAACTGGACGGTCCGGCGGGTGGTGCGCTGCGGGAGATCCTCTTGGGCCTCACAGTGGGAGTCTGAAGGGGTTTCTTCCTGCGAGGCGGAAGAGGCGCGATCTCCTCTATGTCCTTCTTTAATTCCTCGATCTGGTAACGAAGATGTGGGTTGGTGGCGACACGCTGCCGAAGGAGCTCATTTTGTCGCCTCAATTCCTCTGCCTCGGCAGCCAAGCGGTGGCCCTGCTGGATGCGGCGACGAAGCTCTCCGTTCTCGCGGTTCAGATCCTCAGAAGAGTGTCGGTAGAAGCTGATGGTGTCGCGCTGTCCATTGGCGTCCTGCAGCGCCTCGTAGTGGAGATCATCCATGGCCTCCAACAAGCGCATGGTATGACCAATCGCCGAATGGCGCTGGGAGAGGGTGCTGACGAAGACACTGTGTGGGCTCCCTGGGGTGCGAAGAGGAACGAAGCGGAAGTCCGTGTCGTAGAGCTCGCTGTCGTAGATCATCCGGAGCTCCGTGAGTGCCTGGAGAGCTGTGCGCTGGCTGGCAACCAGGAAGGTAGGTCCTCCTCCGCGGTAGGTGTGAGCTGTCTGAGGGGAGGGCTGGACGACGACGGTGACCTCGCAGAAGCTCTCTTCCTCGTCGGGGAAGACTCCATGGTACATCGGCTCATGCTCGAATCCGAGGAAACTGACGAGCATGCGTAGCTCGCGGATGAATCCGGCCTCGTCACGAAGGTTCCCATTCACGGTACGGACCGGCATCTACAAAAGAGAGAAAATTTTTGTGAAAACCCCAGAAGATGAGAGGATAAGTAATTTTTGTAAAATATAGTGAATATATATAAGTCCTAAGGTCAGGTCTGTTTGGCTTCCTACAGTCAAGTCGGCTCTGATACCATCTTGTCGCGCCCCGATTTAATAAATCAGGACTTTATTGAAATTCCATAGAAAATCAATAAAACAAGACGTTCATCATGCGACCACGTACAATACGGACAATCATTCACGGTTCGTAGACCGCATTAATACAAAGTGAATAAAGGTGAAGAGAAACTAATAAAATAAGGGTCCTAGATGAACGCCTCCTTCCAGTCTCGCCTTGACTGGGTCGCTACTCCAGACCTTCATCCTCCTCGTAGTAGACTGGCTCTGATGTTGTAAGTCAACGGGGTGAGTACAGTTGTACTCAGCAAGCCACCGAATGCAAATATAATGCAAGATAATAACAAGGGAGATAGTGGCTAGTTTTGCGGAAGCAGCATAATTATAAAGCTTAAATGTGAGCAATTTATTAGCACGGAAAAGTAAACATGTGTGTGTGCATCATCATCTTCTAACTCGAGGGGTACAGTCAGCCCCACCTCGCTCAACAGTCCTTACGTGCCATGAATAACTTGAACATTCAAACAATTGTAAACTAACTGCGAGTAGTCACACAACCCGCCCTTGACCGTGGGCTCGGCTTTTCGAAAAGATTGATTTACTCTGATCAGAGATGTACCATTGTACCCACAAGGCACGCACTCATCACCTACACCGAAGTGTAACGAGATGACCCATCACACGGGAACTCGTGCCAAAACCTTCCATATAGTCCTCCCCGACTCAATAGCACCCTCTTATGGGTTTCATATGGTGTCCCGACGCATCGGAGCCCCACCATACCCCCCCTTGAGCCTCGTCGGTACAAGTCGCCCGCAGGCTAGCCCCTTGCCCCCTCCTCTATGGTGCATCAAGCTGGAGTATTCCATACTTCCAGTTAGGACTTACCCATTAGACTTGTGGTTGGTACGGAAGTGCTTTGCAACAGATGCCGCAGACCGGTCCTTATAGTGCCCCGGGTGCGACAAACCAGTGCCCGAGCTTGCACCCGGAACCCACCATACTTATAACCTAGCCAACTCCAACAGAGTCCAGAGACGAGAATAACAGGGAAATTCATATACAGAATCCAACTATCTACGACTCGTTCTTTTTAACCTATAGCAGTGTGCCAGTACGTTGGGCACTAGCTAATATTTTTATAGTAGAGTGACAAGGAGTTAATGCTCAATAAGCATGGCTTGGGTTTGCACACAAGGACAGGGATCTAATAAATATAAGTGTAAGGCTTGAATATTTGTCTAATGCAATATTAACCTATGGGTTATAGCGATAAGTTATTAAAACATGGGCTCAATTATGATCAACTGTTTCCACAGAGGTGGTCGATGACTTGCCTTGCTCAGCAAATGGGGATGGAGGAACCTCGGGGTAGAACTCTTGCTCCTCGACGAACTCGTAGTCTTCTCGATACGGAAAATAAACAATACATTCAATCAACAGATAAAATTCACCAAATGTTAAACACACACATTTGTAGGTTTTATTATGTGAAGTAATATTTTTAATATTTCAAGGTTTTGTTCAAAACAGTAAATTTTAATATTTTAGAATTTTTCCCAATTTATTTTCTGTATTATTAATTTTAACCCTAAGGGATTTTTATTCATTTATTTATTAATAATATTTTGGGTAACAGAAACATACTGTTTTTATGGCATTAATGTGTAGGGAATAATATTCTGGTTCTAACAAAATTTGAATGGTGAAATTTGGAGTTAAAATGAGCAAGATATGAATTTTTGAAGTTTAAACAATTTTCTGGAATTTTATTTAAACTGAAAATAGTCCCTGGTCCACGGTGAACCAGGTTCACCGTGAACCCGTGACTATTCGCGTGGACCGGGTCAACCAGGACCGTCGGATTTGGATCCGGCGATCGGGCGCGAGGCGGAGGGGTTTAATGAAATCGGACGGCCACGATTAAATCATACCGAACCGGTACGCGTGGACGCTCGAGATCACTCGGGGGGTTTAAGTGACGATCGACGGCCGAGAGACCTCGATACCCCTTTGACCAGATCTGAGGGCTCAGATTAAGTCAACAGGGGATCTAATCTTAGCCCTCCGATCGTGATCGAACGGCCGAGGCGCGATCCGGCACGGCACGGAGTGAGGGGGCGTGTACCCCCCTTCGTCTCCGGCGATGGCGGGCTCGGGTGCGCCTGCGACGGCGGCGGCGAGGGCCTAGGAGCCTAGCTAACGGCCAAAATGGAATGCGGAGGGAACGGGGATCACGATGATACCTTCAGTGGCGAAGATGAGCGACGGACGGTGATGACGGCGAGGGTAGACGGCGGGGAGGTCTCGGGTGCTCGACGGCGACGGCGATCCGACGGGATCTGCGGCCAACCGAGGGATGGCCGAGGACGAGCGGGTCGACGATGGACTCGACGGTGGCAGTGGCTAGTGCAGAGGAGGCTGGGATCGACGGCAATGGCTCGCCGGAGATGGAGCAAGGGAGAACCTCGAAAAAATGCTGCCGGGGCGCTCTGGTGTGTGAGGGCTCGGGCTGCTACGGTGTGGGTAGAGGGCGGCGACCACAGGGGTATAAATAGGGTCATCGGCGGCGATTAAACGGAAGGAAACCGAGGGTTTCCTTCCCTCTCCGGCGAGGTTGCCTTTCTCCTCGGGTATGCTTCCATAAGCACGAAAACGCGTTGATCTTTGATGGAATGAGGTCGGGGCGGTCGGGGAAGGCGATCCGAGAAGAATCCAGGCGAAATCGGGCGGATTTGGGCGGCCGGCGGCAAGGGATCCGAAGGATATCGCCGGAAAAAGGAAAGGGGATAGAGGGATTCCATCGGAGAAGATGGATCCGACAGGTGGGCTCCACCTGTCAGTGGGTGAACGGGAAAGGAAAGGGCCGACAGGCGGGGCCGGGCGGTCAGTGGCGCGGCGGGGGCTGACCGGTGGGACCAAACGGGCGTGGGCGGGAGAGGGAGGCGGGGAGAAGCGCCGACAGGCGGGGCCCGCTTGCCAGAGAGAGAGCAGTGGTGGGCTGGGCCTGAAAAGCTTTAGGAGGAGGTTTCGGGGTTGAGGCCCAATAAGAATAAAAAAGTTATTTCTGATTTAAAATAATTCCAGTAATTCATTTATTTGATTAAGGGTTGAATCACTGTTGATAAAAATTTGTAAAAATTCCTAAAATTATATTTGGTCTCTAGTTCATCTCATAAAATTTTCAAGTCCAGATTTCAAGTATTTCTCCCTGTTTGGCTTTATTTGGGTTCTTTTGGTATTTTTCCTTTAATAATAAATCAAAAATGATTTGAATAATATTTTTCTTTTTATTTTATTCCTTTTAATTTCTGGGGTGTTACACTTTGATACCACTATTGGGGAATAGGAGAGCTACGCTAGCCGACAAATTCAAAATTTACGCCCTAAGCCCAAGACTCATCCACGTGAGAGATAATGGATCGGTACCTTCTAGCATGAGACGTGCTAGGTGCAGCGAAAGAAATTATCGGAGTAGCGCATCAAGCCTATCCTCGCTTCGTCCTCGCATCGTCCCTCATCGATCCGATCGATGATGACGACATAGTCATTACATGTAGATGTCCATGAGCAACGTTGTTGGAGCAATGCCTCCACGGAGTCCACATGTACAGGGATGGAGAACCTCCCACAGCAGTGTGCTAGCACTGCACGTGAGAGATGGAGATCCTTGATCTCAACGATTGAGATCAAGAAAGGGAGGAGAGAACTCTTTGTGTCTAGGTCTAATCTAGGCTTATTACTTGGTTCCAACATGTCCTCCTCCTCTAGTTTTATAGGGCTGAGAGCCCCCTAGTCGTGTTGATCTCGAAACCCTTAAAACTGTAACAGATTCAATCTATTCGCCCACGTTAGAACTTCTGATCCTAGATCGGAACTTCCGACAAGGTATTTTAGCTCTCCCGATACAATATGACATGCAACAGATCCAATCTGTTATCGCCCACCTTAGAACTTCCGATACCATATCGGAATTTCTGATCAGTACAAAATTCCTCCATTCCGAATTGGAACTTTTGGCTCGTCGGAACTTCCGATACCATATTGGAAATTCCGAAGCAACTTTTTCTCTCTATATCGAGACCAGATAATAATCGGAACTTCTGATACTACCTATCAAAACTTCTGATCAACGGAATTTTCTTGGGCATATCCTTCAGCAACAACTACTTCAGCAAGAGGTCCTGAAGCATCGACTTAAGAAAGTGTCGAGCTCACTCTGACAAGTGTTGAGGTGGAGGCTGCATCTCTTCGAAAAGCTCTGCAACACATTCTGAAGATGCATCCTCTTGAGAAGATTATCAGTGAGCTAGATCAAAGGGTAACATGTTCTCACGCTCACTTTATTGATTCTACATTTGTTTCCTCTTTCGATCCCTTATATGTTAATCATGCTTTATCTGATTCGAGTTGGATCAATGTCATGCATGAAGATTTAGAAAATGTTGATAGAAACCAAGTCTGGGTTCTTGTAGATCCACACCTTAATATTTATATAATTGGCAAAAAATGGATTTCAAAAACAAATAGGGGGAGGATGGGTCTGTTGTGAAAAATAAGGCTAGGCTTGTTGCTCAGGGTTACTCTTAAGTCAAGGAGGTTGATTTTGGAGAGACCTTTTCTCTAGTAGCTCAACTTGATGCCTTTAGGATTTTGCTTGCTTTTGCATCTTCTTGTGGTTTCATGCCTTATCAAATGGATGTTAAAAGTTCTTTTGTTAATGGTTTCATAGGAGAGGATGTTTATGTTAGGCAACTCCTACGATTTGAACATCCCAAGTATCCCCATAGAGTTTTTAAACTTTACAAAGCTTTCTATGGGCTCAAGCATGCTCCTATGGGCATGTATGACCGACCTAGGACCTTTTTTCTTGAGCATGGGTACAAAATGGGCTCTATTGATAAAACTCTGTTTAATGTGAAGCATGGCAAAGATTTCCTCATTGTTCAGATATATGTTGATGATATTATCTTTGGTGGCTCTCTTCATACACTTGTGGCTGAGTTTGCTAATTCTATAAGCAGGGTGTTCGAGATATCGATGATGGGTGAGCTAACCTTCTTCCTTGGTTTGCAAATCAAGTAAAGTAAACAAGGTACTTTCGTGCATCAGACGAAGTACAACAAGGACCTCGTGAAGCATTTTTACATGAGCGATGCGAAGCCACTTTCCACTCCAATGGCTACGTCAGTAGCACTCGACCCAGATGAAGATGGAGAAGAGGTGGATCAAAAGGATTTCTGTAGCATGACTATGAGGCCAAACATACACTTCGCAGTATGTCTGTGCGCTCATTTTTAGGCTTCTCCAAGAGCTGCATATCATCATTTGGTACCTCAATCACACTCTTGAGTTTGGCATTTGGTATTCTACATCATTATCTTTATGCTTTAGAGGTTTTTCCAATGCTGATTTTGCTGGCTGTAGAATCGATAGGAAGAGTACCTCTGTTACTTGTCATTTTCTAGGTTCCTCTCTTGTTTGTTGGTATTATCGCAAACAGTCTAGCTTTGTGCAGTCTATAGCTAAGGTTGAGTATGTAGCTGCTGCTAGCTGTTGCTCATAGATTTTGTGGATGGTTTCTACTTTGTAGGATTTTGGGTTGGATTTTAAGGGTGTTCCACTTTTTTGTGATAACACTAGTGCCATTAGCTTAGCCAACAACCAGTTCAACATTCTAGAACCAAACACATTGATGTGCATTATCACTTTTTGAGAGACCACAATGAGAATGCTGATATTGAATTGAGATATGTTGATACCCAGAACTAGCTTGCTGACATTTTTACCAAGCCTCTTGGTGCTTCTCGCTTTGCATTTTTGAGAGGATAGCTTGGTGTCTGTCATCCTTATGGCATCTTGTGAGGGGTAGTTGTGTGTCATTGCATAAGCTTCTGTCATATGATTAGTTGCTTTTACATGTACTTACAAGTATATGCCTTAGAATTATATTCTCTAATCAGGATGATTTTGCTCTGGGGAATATGTTTGATATCTGTCATGAGCATGGCTTTTAATTCTTAAAATTAAAACATTATCACTGCTTAGTCTGGTAACTAGCATGAGTAGGTTGAATTATTTTGCTATCTTTTACATGCCTCGTAGCTAAGTCCTTTACACTTGAATGCAAACATGCAACTTTAACAGTTAAATGCTTTTCATGGAAATCTTGTACTGGAAATTGATAAAAATCATGAAATTGATATACATTCCTTTTGTGCTAACATTGAAAAGATCAAGGTGGGTTTGCTTTGTCGCACTGCACTATTCTAGACTGCTTACCATAGCACTTTGGTATGAACTGGGACACTGTAGTGTATACCAAGACCATTGCCTTAAGCTTCTAATGATTTTTGCTTGATCTAGGCTTGGCTTGGTCAGTTAGCATAAGGTTAACATGCAAATAACCCCTGGCACTAAAATAAAAAAAGAGAAACAAAAATCTTAAAAATATTTCATAACAAGTTTGGTGAAGCTCCATATTATTTGACTATGCATGTCTGGGTAGAATTTGCTAGCTTTGCATTCCATTATTTACCATGTCTAGTATGCTAATCTGAGTGGTGATTCTTTTGTTTGCTAAATCATGAAAATGCTTGCTCTTGCGTTACTTTGGATGTGATTCATCTGAGCTTATCATACAGTACATTTAGACAATATTCAAGGCAAATGCTTTCTTTGTATTGTAATTGCTGCTAATCATGTTTTAGAAGCTTGTATATACACTCAACCTCACTCCTCTCTTTGCATCAATTTTATCACCTTGATGCCTGCATTGCCAAAGGGGGATAAAAATAGTGTTTTGGTTCTGTCGAAGGGGAGGATCTTTTGTCAAGGGGAGTATTTAAAATCAAGTGACATGTTTTTGCTATTTTCTGAGTTTTTATGGTCACTTGTGTGTTGAACTTCAAAATTCATCGTGTTTCTTTTGGGAGTTGTCAATACAATTATCAAGGGAGAGATTGAGAAACCAAGTGTGGTTTGCACTATAGTTTTATCTTAGTGATGAGTGATTGGCAAGTTTGCCTAATTTAATGGTTTGGACTTGTGATGGCTTGTAATGTTCACTGAAGAGATCAGTGTGTGTTCTGCGTGGAGATTTGTGTTTTTCTTGTCTCGTTGTGTGGAGGGCTGAGATGTGAGTCAACTATCAACTATGGGTGATCAGGGTCAAGTGGGGACCTTGATGCTAGAGGATTAATGGTGTCGGGTGAAGTTGAGGAAGATCTCAGGTGTACACGTGGATATAGAGCAAGACATGGATGGACGTATGATCGAGATAGCATTTTGACCAAGTAAGTGAAACGGAGGCCAGTGCAAGTGACAAGAAGGCTCGGGTGATCATGAACAGGAGAGACTTGCTGGCTGTCGAGTTCGCGGATTGGTGACACATGTCGAGGGCTTTGTCGGTTTCGGCTCAAAACCATCAGATCAAGATCAAAGTGTCCTGAAGAGAAGCCATAGTCACTACGAAAGCTTCGAATCAGCACAAACTGCCTTTAGATAGGATTTTACGTTTTTAGCCCAATGGGCCTTCGAGTCTGTAAAAAACCTTAGGGGTATTTGTGTCTTTTTATCCTGTTCTTGAATTGTCTATTGTTGGGGGAAAATATTTCATCCTCCAGAGATTAAGGAAATATCAACACAATCAGAAGAATCGAAGATAGAAGCTTTGGTCTCCGAAGCTTATAAAAGCATCAAGTCTTCGCTGTATTCGGAGCTCTCTACAATGAAGGCCTCCGTCAAGGCTTCGGCGTGATGAAGCCTCCTGGAGCCTCAGTACCCGAAGGGGTACTGCCAGCAAGGACATAAGGATTATTTTCTCATTGATTAGATTAGTCTTTTACTCTTTTAACCCTACGAAGAATATTAAACAATATCTTCTAAGTCGGTTATAATTAGAGGGTAAAGGAGTCTTTTCCCAATGTATTCCATCTATAAATACCCCTCTAAGCTCTGTAAGGGATATCGAATACTCAGATATTCAACACACACTTCGAACTATCTCAAGCTATTATCCAATTCGGAGGCTTGGAATAGTCCTCTTAGAGAAACACTTCATTTGTTGGTCTTTCAAGTTCTTTAAACCTGTTAGCGTAATCTTTTACGCCAACAGTTGGCACCGTCCATGGAGAACCTAGTACAAAACTTTGTTCTCTACGATACTTTCCTAGAGCCATGCCTCCTAAACAGAGCCTAGGCACTAGTCCCCTCCGGAGGTCTTCTCAGACCTCTGGGTTGGGATCTTTGAACATCACCGAGGTTGGAGGAGCCTCCGTGGTCCCCCAACCTCAAACCCCTGAAGTAAACAGTCATCCTCGAGCATTCGAAGCCCATTCTGCGGCTCCGTCTATGCTCCGATCTGACAAAGCCCCTCCTATGGCTCCGTCTACACTCTTGTTGACACGAAAACGTGCCCCGCACTTGGGTCAGTTCGATGATCCAAAAGCATGTGGATACGTAGGAACAAGCCTAATCGTAACACAATACTGACATCGTGTTCCGACTAACCTTAACATTAGCAACGGGAGTGGAGTCACCAGGTAATCATATCACAAGCAAGTAATCCAATTAGCCGAAATATATAGATAAAAATAATCCAATCAGCCGAACGAAGCCTGATTTGGTACAGAGTATATCGTGCGAAGGGTAACCGAAGGAGGCCTTTGGCGTATGGTGCGAAGGGTGTACCAAAGATAGCCTTCAACGTTCGGATTGATCTGGCCGAAGACAGGCTCCGAATAGATCGTAACGCGAAATTGCTTCCAAACGACAAGGTTCGGCGCGAAGCCTTTTGACACGACGAAGTCCAACGTGGACCACTAGCATGACGAGACCCGATGCAGAGTGTTGGCGCGACGATGTTCGATGCAGAACATTCTGGCGTGACCCTGGCGTGAAGCAACCTCGATGCGAAGTAACTCCGATATGTGGGACTCGACTAGACCGACAACAGTGTGACAGATTCGGCACAGACGAACGAAGCAGGAACTCACCAAAGGGTGCTCTCGTAGTGTCCGAAACCAGCTTCCTAGCTCCGGAAACCATCGGCGAAGGGCGCTCTGAATGTGAAACCTGCAACAAAGTTAATATCAAGCGCCAATTTGGCTTGGAGACCGAATTACTAAGTGTTGCAGTAGATAAACGAAGGTAGCAATCTGTTACGTAGATTAATGGAGGGTTCACAAGCAAGCCGACAAGGTGATAGCAATCTATTACGTAGATTAACAGATGATTCACAGGTGAACCAACAAGGCTTACCACTATTACGGTTTGGCCGATGAAGGGCTTCTAAGCAAAACCATGAAGGTATATGGAAAAGTAAAGAAAGTAAAGTACGGTTCAAAGCTAGGGCTTTGTGATTGATTTGTTGTGTGTGTCCTGATGAGTCGGCCTCACCCCTGAATTTATAGAGGCTAGTATTCTTATATCTAATTCTATTCTGATAAGACTCGGCCTAATCAAGTTTTAGGGATAAAACAAGCAGAATCTGTATCAAACTCTATCTCCGAAGTTTGCCCGAAGTGGGCCTTCGGCAGGCCCGTCGAAGCCTGCTCCTTGGGCCGAAGCTTCGGTGGGCAGGCCTTCGAAGGGCCTTCAGTCCAAAGCTAGCAGGCCGCTAAAAGGCTTCCGAGACCTCATGAAGATGAGCCTCCGGCACTATAAGGCTTCGCCCTATACCAGGACTTGTGTATTTTCGGCCCAAATTACCAATAATTGATATTTTGACAATCTTGACCATTAATGCCATTTTTTGGTATAAGAAAAGAAAATTGAAATTTTTACTTGAAATTTATATCAACACATGCCCCCGCCTTTTAGCGAACTAATTGAACTAAAAGCATAACGGGCTAAGGACGATACCTTCCATATCGGTCTTCCGACATTTTTAAGCGCTTTGGCACACACTTGGGAAGTATTTTTTTCAAATACCTGCCATTTAAATCTCTTCGAAATCCTCTCCTTGTAGAGACTCTAACAAATATACATTACCTAGAGCGATTTCATCCACTTTAAAAGGACCTTCCCAACTAGGCGACCATTTACCAAATTTGGGGCTCTGAGTGCCTAAGGGCAAAATCGTCTTCCAAACCAAGTCATCAACTTGAAACAATTTTGGTTTGACTCTTTTGTTGTAGGCTCTAGTGACTCTTTTTTATCTTTCTCTATAGCTTCTAGAGCCCTCAACCTCTTATCAGTGACTTCTTCCAAATTATCCTTAAAAAGAGTTTCATATTCATCAACCAATAAGCCATCTTGTTTAAGAAATCTTAAAGATCCAAGATCTACCTATACTGGCAGAACGGCTTCTTGTCCATATACTAACTCATATGGACTAACTTTGGTAGCACCGTGCTTTGCAATTCTACAAGCCCACAATACCTCACAAAGCACTTCATGCCACCTTCTTGGAAATTCTTCAATTTTCTTCTTAATGAGCTTAACCACAGTTTTATTACTAGACTCGGCCTGACCATTGGCCTGAGCATAGTATGGTGAAGAATTTATTAACTTAATACCATAAAATTCGGCAAAGTCTCTCACTTCTTTAACAATAAATGAAGTACCTTGATCTGTGGTGAGAGTTTGGGGAATACTGAATCTATGTATAATGTGCTACTTGGCTGAAATCAGTTACCTCATTGTGAGTCATGTTCTTGAGAGGCACGGCTTTGGTCCATTTGGTGAAGTAATCCATCGCCATCAACATGAACCGATGCCCTTTTGAAGATGAAGGATGAGTTTGGCCGATGAAGTCTAAACCCCAACCTTGGAACGACCATGGTTTGATAATTGGGTAAAGTAATGACACAAAAGCTAACTAAATATTACCAAACTTTTGACATGCCTCACACCCTCTATAATACTTAAAACAATCCTCAGTCATAATCGGCCAATAAAGACCCGTTGTTTTGAGCATCCAACTCATTTTTTGGGCTGACTGATGAGTGCCACAGAGTCCTTGTGAACTTGTCCCATAGCTAACTTAGATTGATTGGCATCTAAGCACTTTAGGAGTACCCCATCAATAGTTCGGTGGTACAGTACATCGTCGAGTAGCACAAATTTAAACGCCTGTCGCCGAATTTTTCGATCAACCATTTGACTGGGATCACTTAGGTACTGGACGATTGGAATTGTCCAATCATCCTTCTGTATCTATTGCAAATTCCTTCTCCAAAGTGGCATCTAAATTATTGATTTTGAGGTGCCCCCCGAGCCTTTTCGGTTTCCGACGAAGGTTGATCTGTTCGGTCGTGTGGAGCCATTCAGACCGAAGCCCTTTGACAGGGGGGAGGGGTCTGGCACACAACGGCCCCCGCTGCTCGGAAAGCTTCGGCATGGGGAGCCTGGTGCATAGAGACCTTTGACAGACGAAGGGCTTCGGCGTGGGGGCTCCAGCGTGTAATACCCTTCGATGGACGAAGGGATCCGGTTCGAAGGGTTCGACGAACCTCGTGTCCGCCCGAAGCCTCTGGCTTTGGCAGGGAGTTGAAGCATCGGTTGTTCATGTACAGAAAACTTTCCCCTCTTGACTTGGTAGCCAGATGCTTGTTGAGCCAAATCATTTGCAATTGAATTGGCTTCTCTAGATATGTGGCATGTTTTGAAATCATGAAAGGTAGCAATTATGTCCAAACATTTGTCCAAGTAGCTATTTAGCAAGCCATTAAAACATTGAGCAATCTTAGCTACTTGTTGCACCACTAACAAAGAATCACCATATGCATGAACATGTTTGATACCCATGGAATCTATCAATTCGAGTCCTAGTAATAAAGCTTCATGTTCGACTTGATTATTGTAGAAGGAAATTCTAAGCGGGTCGAGGTCTCAAAGCGTATGCCAATAGGTGATATGAGGAATACTCCAATACCTTGGCCATTCTTGCAAGCCGAACCATCAAAATAAAGTCTCCATGGAACCACTTCAATTAGAGCAATATTGTTACCCCAATCGACATCTATGTGATTATCAACTATAAAATTAGCGACGACTTGGCCTTTCATAGCTCTTAGGGTGTGGGATCGGAATGGCGACTAGAGGGGGGTGAATAGGCGCCTCGACAAATTCTTGCGAATATGATGGCCTTTTCAAATCACCCAATGCACCTCTAAATGAACAAGCGGAAGCAGATGTAGTAAAGACTCCAATAAAAATAGATGCTATCACCCTCCTATCTGATATTATGTCAAATGATAGATTGAGGGATCAGCAGCACTGAATTTACACACACAAAGACTGCACTTTAAAAATAGCTCTGAAACTTTTTCTGTTCTATACAAAAGACTCGCATAAAAAACAATTTCAGAATGGGCTTGGTGGAACATGTGCTCGGCAGTACATGCAGTTGTTAATGGCGAAAAGCATCACTGCATACGAAAGCGCATGATCGGCAAGCTAGGAAAGAAAAAAAAGGAGAAAAATGTTTCTAGATTCAACTTTCAGCCTTAATGATTTTCAACAAATGACCATCTTCCAAAATTTTATAGCATATAGATGAGACAAAAACTATATGTAGATGTGTTCAAAACCTTTTGCAAACTTCAATCATGGAACCCTTGTAACTTGGAAAACAAGAGTTATGTAGAACATAGGTCCAAAAACAAAACCAAAACAAATCAAAAATCGACTCAAAATTGAATCCAGACTTAAAACAGAACACAACTTGGCTAAAATCAGCAGTTTTCAGAACATTTTAGGCACTTTGTTGGACAAGAAACCATATGAAGCAATGGTCAAAACCTTTTGCAAATTTCAAACATGGAACCCTTAAAACAGATCAAAAATCGACTCAAATATTGAATCCAGACTGAAAACAGAACACAACTTGGCTGAAATCAGCAGTTTTCAGAACATTTTAGGCACTTTGTTGGACAAGAAACTATATGAAGCAATGGTCCAAACCTTTTAAAAGTTTCAAACATGGATCCCTTGAAACTTGGAGAACAAAAGTTATGTAGAACTCATGTCCAAGAACAGTACCAAAACAGATCAAAACTTGACTCAAAGATGGAATCCAGACTAAAAACAGAAAACTTGGCAGAAATCAGCAGTTTTTAGAACATTTTAGGCACTTTGTTGGATAAGAAAATATATGCAGCATTGGTAAAAACCTTTTGAAAATTACAAACTTGGAACCCTTGAAACTTGGACAACAAAAGTTATGTAGAACTCAGGTCCAAGAACAGTACCAAAACAGATCAAAACACGCCTCAAATATTGAATACATACTGAAGATAGAACAATCAGCAGAAATCACAAGTTTCCAGAACTGTTTAGGCACGTTGTCGGCCCAAAAAATATATGCAGCAGTGGTCAAAAACTTTTGCAAAGTTCAAAAATGGAACCCTGGAAACTTGTACAACAAAAGTCGTGAAGAACTTAGGTCCAGAAACAGCATCAAAATAGTCAAAACTCAGCTCAAAAAGTGAATCTAAAAAGGATGAACAGTACCTGCGTTGTAAGCTCCTGGATGCTGTTTTTGCTTGATCCGAATGATGAACACTAAGCACGAAATTAAGAACAGCAAAAAGGCTAGAACATAATAGAAATTGTAGTTGGTAGCCCCCAAAATATTCAGCTGAAAGAGTCTAATGACAGCCAAAAAAGTCACACCAATCCTAGGCCTTTGGGTCCTTTATAGAGGCAAGCCCACAAAGGAAAACCACTGAGAACCAAGGGTGGTTTCGGTCTGGATGATGAGTGATTGACAAGGATTAGCGTCTGAGCAGTTGAGTGGTTGAGAGGTTGTTTGAGTGCATTGAGGGGTTTGATGTGGTGTGGAGGATTGGCTGCCGAGGGTTTTGGTGGTGCGTCGCGTCCTTGTTTTGGCTTGTCTTGTTTGTGCAGGGAGGATATGCTAACCGACTATCGACGGCGGGTGATCGAGGGTCGAGTGGGGAGCTTGATGCCGAAGGATCAGGGAGGCCGAGCGAAGTTGAAGAAGATCTCAAGAGTGCACGAAGAGATGGAGCGAGACTTGGACGGATGGCTGACTGCGACGGCGTCTCGACCGGGTTCACGAGAGGGAGGCCAGGACAAGCATTCAGGCGGCTTGAGGGGATCCAGAGTGGAAGTGGCTTACTGGCGCAAAGGGTCGCGAAGCGGTGTCACGAGTCGAAGGACTAAGAGGCTTTGTCGGTTTTTGCTGAAAACCGTCGAAACATTTATTGTTTTTGTTAATTCAATAAATAGGTGTCTAGTTTTAGTTTAAATTTTCAGTTTAGTAGTGTAACCTCTTGGTATAATTTTTGGAGTGGTTCTACTCTTAAATTATATTAAAAGGAGAGTTATTTTGTAATTTTACTTTTAGTTTTTATAGGATAATTTTCAGAATTGTTAAATCTGAAATTACTAAGGGTCTATGTGTCAAATGGGGGTTTCTAGAAGAGGAGTTGGTAGGATATTATCCCCCCATGTTGGCTGAATCATGGAGCACTTTTAGACTAATTTTTCCAGTGAAAATTACTGAGAAAACTTGTGTTTGAAGAAGATTGGATGATGAACAATGCTGAGATGGAGATTTCGGATTAAACACAATGTTTTTGGCAAATACTGTTCCTGGTAAGTTCTGTTCCCAACGCAGTTTCAGTTTGTGGCTGTGATCACTTTTGTGCTCCATTTTCTAGAGAATCCAGTGCAGATCTTGTGTGAGATGTCCAAGTAACTTTTGTTGTGCATGAATTGAATGATACATTTTTGAATGTTGCAAAGGATTTCTGTGATTTCTTCGTATTTCTTTTGCTGATCAAAGTAGGCACCACAGTGCTGAAATATTTTTCTCGAACGGTTTTTCTATTTTGATATTGCACTTCACATGTTTGATGAAATGTTTCATCAAGTGTTCATCATGTTTCTGGCTGATCTTTGAGATGCTTTTTGTGGGGATTGAACACAAAAAATTTGCTCAGCCTTCTCCACAAGAAAAACCAGAAAACTATTGTTCAGCAATGTTTCTTGACGGTGAATAGTAAATTGCTGGATGTTTTCAATCCCCATGCTGACATCTCTGTTCACCGTAAGAGGGAATGGAACAAGTTTTCTTCACAACAAACCAAAACAATTCTTACCTCCTGGAATCGTTGACGATGAACAGCTGATTCTGAAAGTTTTTGGATCCGCTACATGCTTGCCGACATGGCTGTTCACCATCCTGTCTCTACTGATTCCAGCAAGGAAACGAAGTGAGTTTAATTTTGTTGCTCCTGAATTTTTGTTGATCTGATATACTTGTCTAGTTTAATCATTAATCTGCTGGTATCACTTTTCTCATATGAAAAGTCTGAGTTCTTATCAGAGAATCTGTTTGCTGACATGTTCCTATGATTGATTGCTTGTTGGATTGACTCATCTGTTTGAAGTTGAACTCTGGTTCATTTGAGAGTGACTGATTATAGATCACTTGTCAAACTTGAATATGAGACTGAGTTCTGTAAATTACCCTGTTTCAAGTCTAAAAACTGAATTGTACTAGTGATTGTGTCTTGCTGTCCTGAAATGTTTTGGAGTGATTCAGAGTTCTGTGTTGATTATGATCAAGTTTAGTCTGAATTAGTGTCATATTCAATTGGTTGAATGAACTACTGAGCTAACCATTTTCAAATCAATTTTGAATCAAATCTATACTGTTTTCAGATTTCATAAGTTCCAGTCTCTGAGTTTTGAAGCAAAAGTACAATCTGTTCTGAATATTTAGATGCTTGTAGGTTGCTTTATCATCTGAATTCAAAAGTATCTACTGATTTTGAATCAATTTCTTGAACTGTTTTTGAGTACATGCTTTGATATTGTATTCTGGAAACTTCAATTCAGTTCACAACCCTGAAATAGTTCTGCTGTGTGATATTCAGTGAGATTCAATGTGTATTTGGTTAAGTTTTGCAGTATAGTTCATCCAGTGTTGTTGATTGTTTGAACTATATTTGAATTCATTACTAGAGTACTCTGATTTTGTTCAGTACTTATTTGTTCAGGACTTGAATTGATGTTCATGCTATTTCCTGTTCAACATGTTAATCTGAATGCTTGAGAATAGAATGTGAATATCATGATGTGAATAGAATGTGGTGACTATTATCAAACGAGCTATAGTGTTTACTGATTCAGTTGATTTCTGTTTTTCAGAACTAGTTTTTAAATTCAAACTTTATCATGTTTAGAATGTTCATTCATATTGCTTGAGATATATATCCTGAAAAGTTAGTTTCATGTTCTAGATCATTTTGCCTTGGCTGTTGTCGGATCTGAAATAGTGTTGTCGTGTAGAGTGCGTTACAAGTGATCTGGTTTTGCTCTGCAGCATTGTGATTTTTCAGAATCTAGTATTCTTGACAAGTTCTGAATCTGTATGTGCTTAATTGAATTGAATCAGAAGTTGAAACTTGCAAATTGAACAAAAACTTAACAAATGCACTTTGTTGGAGTTACCTTTACTATTCATCATCCGAAAAATTTCGGAAGTGCATGAATTTCAATTGTGATTGAATTGAAACAAGCTGATTCACTTTTACAAACTTAAATTGATCTCTTGAGTGGGTGATTTATTAGTTGTTGATTAAAATCTTGAATCAATGCTGAGTTGTGATTTTCCATCTTGAGGAGCTCATTTTTGTACTGATTGGATTGAAACTTGAAACTGAGTTCTTAGAGGTGCGTTGGGTGATTCGACTAGGCCATCACATTCGAAAGAAAGTGTCAAGGCGCCTATTCACACCCCCTCTAGTCACCATTCCGATCCCACAATTGGTATCACAGCCAGTATGATCACGAGTTGACCTTAACCGGTTGTGATCCTTGTTTTGGCGACATGGAAAGGAACACAAAGATTCTGATGTTTGATGGTCGAGATTATGCTTATTGGAAGGTGCGCATGGAGGCTTGTTTGCTTAGCCAAGGAAGTGCGATATGGGACATTTTGCATTCCAGTATGTGACTCCTGACACTCGTACATCAGAGACTGAGAAGGTACAATATGAATGTAATAGCAAGGCTAGAAAAATTCTTTTTATCAGTCTGAGTCGCAACGAGTTCGACAGGGTCCAGCACCTTCGCACTGCACGAGAAATTTGGACCACTTTGAAAACTTTTGATGAGGGCACTACCCATATTACGGCTAGGAGGCAAAGCACATATAATCAAGAGTACCAAATGTGTGTGCAAGGCCCTAGCGAATCGGTAGATGCCTTGTTTGCGCGTTTTGATGGAATTGTCAGTAATTTGAGCGCCACTTGGACTTTGGCTTACTCTGACCACGATAGGGCGACCAAACCTCTCTATGCTCTTGATCGTAGCATATGGGAGGTGATGATCTCTAGTATTAAGAGTCGGCAAGATTTGACACGTTGACTTGCGACGAACTCTTTAGTAAGCTTAAGTCCACCGAGATTATCAAGGCATCTCGACCAGGAGCTGGAAAAGCCTTGTTTCCTTCGATTGCTTTGATTTCTAGTCCTGGCAGTGGTACCTCATCTAAAGGTAATTTGTCTGGCATTTCTGGAGCTTGTGTTTTCTCTGGTGCTTTTGACTTGTCCTCCTTTGTCTCTATCACAAAAGAACAAGTGGATGCTCTAGATGATGAGGAGCTAGCTCTCATTGTCAGGAAGTTCACTCACTTTTACAATGATAGACGAGACCAAAGGAGAGGAGGGTCATAGGGGTGTTTTGAATGTGGAGATACGTCTCACATAAAAGCAAATTGCCCTAAACTAAAAATTAAAAATAAAAATGAGCACAAGCACCAAAAATGGAACAAGAAACCCTATTTCAGAGGAAAGCAAGGAAAATTGGCTAAGAGAGTAGCCAGAGCTTTTGTGGCCACCCTCAGCGACATTAATAGCACGTCAAGCGAGGAGCCAAGCTCGGAGGAAGAGCAGTCTCCCAAGAAAGAGAAGAAGGAGAAGAAGACAGTGGACCTCACCGACCTTTGCTTCGCGGTCGACGGCGATGACAACAACGACGAGCTCTACACTTCTGAGGTATATCTATCCCATGATTAGCTTCTTGTTCAAAATGATGAATTGCATGATGCTGTTTATTCTCAGGATAGATTGCTTAATCTTGCTGCTAAAGAACATAAAGAACTAAAACTCAAACTTGAAACTATCTCCACTGAACTTGCTATTTTGAAATCTAAGTCTGATGTTGCCGATTGTGAGTCATGTATTATTGTTATGGATGAGCTTGCTCAGCTGCATTTTATACATGCTCAAACTGTTGAAAAACTTGAATTAACTGAAACGCAGCTTTTGTTGGTGGAGTCTAGTCATGTGGTCATTAACGAATGCCTGAACTGTCCTTTGCTTGTTGAGAGCATAAATTTGAGAGATAGGCATGTTGATGAACTTAAGGCTAGATTGGAGAGTGCTGAGTGTTCTAAGGATGTGCAGCCGGCGTGTCCCACCTGCATCACCCTTAAGGACCAACTCAGCTTTGCTAGAGAGCAAGCGGAAAATTGAAATGTGAGAATGACTACCTTCTCTCCGTAGTGGAAAAATACACTGAAGGAAAGGGTAGGATGGACCTGCTTTTGGCTAAAACCAAAATGTGTGCTGACAGGGCAGGGTTAGCTCTATGGTTGGGTTATGAGAGAACCACTCCAAACACTTTGAGCGAAACTGTGTTCACTCCTCCCACTACCCTTGAGAAAGAGAGAGCCCAGTTAGACACCGATCAAAAAGCCATGAATCCTATCCAGCCAACAAAGAAAGCTCTTCGTGCTTCAGATGAACCTCCTCAGCCAAAACCCAAGAAAACTGTGAGATTTATGCCTGAGACCCATACCCACACACCCAAGAAAGTGTATCATTGTTCTTATTGTCATCGGGTGGGTCATTTGGTTGGGTTTTGCTTTCGTCGTATCAGGGATGAGTGACGGTCTTTTGTTATGAGTTTTTAGGACACGCACTACCCATCTTTAGGTATGCATGAGTCTGATTTTCGCTCTTATCCTGATGTTGAGGCCCCACATGGTTTTGAGAGTGATTTTGCCCCTCGTGGTGTACACCATGCTTCATATGGTGATAGATCACGTGTAAGAGGCTTTGATGCTCGACAGGTTTGGAGACCTCGTTGTTTTCAAGGTTCGCGCTTTGTGGTAAACCACGCACTTTTTATCATGGCTTATCTCCTGTGCATGGTCAGTCTACTGTTTTGCCTGGATCTCGATTTTTGTGTTGCTGGATTCCAAAACAATTTTTATCTCACCCTCTCACTGAGCATCCAAGAGATACTAGCAAGTTTTGAGGGGTAGCTGTGTAGCATTGCATGAGCTTCTGACATATGATTAATTTCTTTTTAATGTACATGCTTTGTTATGCCTTTGTAGTATTGTCTTTAATACTGTTGACTTACTTGGCATGTCATCATCTAAGGATTGTCATGAGCATGGGTTTTATTTGTGAAAATTAATAATGGTCACTGCTTGGTCTAAAAACTAGCTTGGATGGGTTGAGTGCTTTTGCTAGCATTTTCCACACCTGATAGCTAGGTCCTTTCTATCTTGGATGCTAATACGCGACTTGATTTCATCAAAATTGAATAAAATGAAAATAAATGAAAATGAAAATGAAAACTGAATGAAAATGAAAATGAAGATGGATGATATTCATGCTTTTGTGTGCTGAAATTTGAAAAGATCCAGGTGGGTTTGCTTTGCCGCACTATTTTGTTCTGTACGGCTTACCATAGCACTTTGGTAAGAACCGGGACATTGTAGTGTTTGCCGAGACTATTGCTTTAAGCTTCTGATGGTTTCAACCTAGGCTTAGCATGGTCGGTTAGCATAAGGTTGACATGCAAATAACCCCTGGCACAAAAATGAAAAATTTGAAATTCATTGCATATCATGTTTGCTGAAGCACCTTGAAGTGGAATATGCTTATCTAGTGTGTGCTTGTTTAGCTTTTGCATCTCATGCCTTGACATGTCTAGTATACTAGTCTAAGTGGTGATGTTTTTATTTGTTAAAACCTAAAAATGCTTGCTCATGCCTTTTGTTTAGATGGTATTCATTTGAGGTTGTCATGCAGTACTTTTAGATGATATTCAAGGCGAATACTTGTTTGTACTGTAATTGCAGCTGCTCATGTTTTAGAAGCTCACCTCTCTGCTTTACCCTCTTTTCACCTCTTCGCATCTTTTTATCTCCTTGATGCCTGCATTGTCAAAGGGGGAGAAATGATCTACATGATGCTTTGGCTTTTGGATTGCTTGGTTAAGGGGGAGTTGGCTTTTATGTTGAAATGCTTTTGATGTGATGCGCTTTTGATGCTTTTGCTTTTGCTTTGCCTTGATTAAGGTTTTTGCCCAAGTAGGGAGATCTTTTACAAAGTGACATGTTTTGCTCTTTTGTGAGTTTTTATGGTCACTTGTGCGCGTAACTTGCTATCTCATCATGCCTTTGCTTTGGGGTTGTCAATGCACTCATCAAGGGGGAGATTGAGAAAACAAGGGTGGTTTCAGTCTAGATGATGAGTGATTTACAAGGATTAGCGTCTGAGCGGTTGAGTGGTTGTGAGGTTGTTTGAGTGCATCGTGGGATTCGATGTGGTGTGGAGGATTGGCTGCCGAGGGTTTCGGTGGTGCGTCACGTCCTTGTTTTGGCTTGTCTTGTTTGTGCAAGGAGGAGATGCTGACCGACTATCGATGGCAGGTGATCGAGGGTCGAGCGGGGAGCTTGATGCCGAAGGATCAGGGAGGCCGGACGAAGTTGGAGAAGATCTCAAGAGTGCACGAAGAGACGGAGCGAGACTTAGATGGACGGCTGACTACGATGACGTGTCGACCGGGTTCACGAGAGGGAGGCCAGGACAAGCATTCAGGCGGATCGAGGGGATTGAGAGACGAAGTGGCTTACTGGTGCTCAGAGTCATGAAGCGGTGTCATGAGTCGAAGGACTAAGAGGCTTTGTCGGTTTTTGCTGAAAACCGTCGAAACGTTTATTGTTTTTGTCAATTCAACAAATAGGTGTCTAGTTTTAGTTTAAATTTTCAGTTTAGTAGTGTAACCTCTTGCTATAATTTTTGGAGTGATTCTACTCTAAAATTATATTAAAAGGAGAGTCATTTTGTAATTTTACTTTTAGTTTTTATAGCGTAATTTTCAGAATTGTTAAATCTGAAATTACTAAGGGTGTATGTCTCAAATGGGGGCTTCTGAGAAAACTTGTGTTTGAAGAAGATTGGATGATGAACAGTGCTGAGATGAAGATTTCGGATTAAACATAGTGTTTTTGGCAAATATTGTTCCTAAAAGTTCTGTTCCCAGCGCAGTTTCAGTTTGTGGCTGTAATCACTTTTGTGCTGCGTTTTCTGGAGAATCCGGTGCAGAACTTGTTTGACATGTCCAAGTAACTTTTGTTGTGCATGAATTGAATGATCCATTTTTGAAAGTTGCAAAGGATTTCTGTGATTTCTTCGTATTTCTTTTGCTGATCAAAGTAGGCACCACAGTGCTAAATATTTTTCTGGAACTGTTTTTCTGTTTTGATATTGCACTTCACATGTTTGATGAAATGTTTCATCAAGTGTTCATCATGCTTTTGGCTGATATTTGAGTTTATTTTTATGGGGATTGAACACAAAAAATTTGCTCAGCCTTCTCCACAAGAAAAACCAGAAAACTATTGTTCAGCAATGTTTCTTTACGGTGAATAGTAAATTTCTCGATGTTTCGGTTCTGCTACAACCCGTGCTGACATCTCTGTTCACCGTAAGAGGGAATGGAACAAGTTTTCTTCATAGAAAACCATAAAATTTCTTACCTACTGGAATCTTTGACGATGAACAGCTGATTCTAAAAGTTTTCGGATCCGCTACATGCTTGCCGACACGGCTATTCACTATCCTGTCTCTACTGATTCCAGCAAGGAAACGGAGTGAGTTTAATTTTGTTGCTCCTGAATTTTTGTTGATCTGATATACTTGTCTAGTTTAATCATTAAGCTGTTGGTATCACTTTTCTCATATGAAAAGTCTGAGTTCTTATCAGAGAATCTGTTTGCTAATATGTTCCTATGGTTGATTGCTTGTTGGATTGACTCATCTGTTTGAAGTTGAACTCTGGATCATTTGAGAGTGACTGATTATAGATCATTTGTTAAACTTGAATATGAGACTGAGTTCTGTAAATTATCCTGTTTCAAGTCTAAAAACTGAATTGTACTAGTGATTGTGTCTTGCTGTCCTGAAATGTTTTGGAGCAATTCTGAGTTCTGTGTTGATTATGATCAAGTTTAGTCTGAATTAGTGTCATATTCAATTGGTTGAATGAATTACTGAGCTAACCATTTTCAAATCAATTTTGAATCAAATCTATACTTTTATCAGATTTCATAAGTTTCAGTCTCTGAGTTTTGAAGCAGATGTACAATCTGTTCTGAATATTTAGATGCTTGTAGGTTGCTTTATCATCTGAATTCAAAAGTATCTACTGATTTTGAATCAATTTCTTGAACTGTTTTGAGTACATGCTTTGATATTGTATTCTGAAAACTGCAATTTAATTCACAACCCTGAAATAGTTCTGCTGTGTGATATTCAGCGAGATTCAGTGTGTATTTGGTTCAGTTTTGCAGTATAGTTCTTCCAGTGTTGTTGATTGTTTGAACTATATTTGAATTCATTACTAGAGTACTCTGATTTTATTCAGTACTTATTTGTTCAGGACTTGAATTGCTGTTCATGCTATTTCCTGTTCAACAAGTTATTATGAATGCTGGAGATATATCTTGTTAATTGAATGTCATGTTATGAATAGAATGTGGTGACTATTATCAAACGAGCTATAGTGTTTACTGATTCAGTTGATTTCTATTTTTCAGAACCAGTGTTTATATTCAAACTTTATCCTGTTTAGAATGTTCATTCATATTGCTTGAGATATATATCCTGAAAAGTGAGTTTCATGTTCTAGATCATTTTGCCTTGGCTGTTGTCGGATCTAAAATAGTGTTGTCATGTAGAGTGCGTTACAAGTGATCTGGTTTTGCTGTGCAGTATTGTGATTTTTCAGAATCTAGCATTCTTGACAAGTTCTGAATCTGTATGTGGTGAATTGAATTGAATCAGAAGTTGAAACTTGCAAATTGAACGAAAAATTAACAAATGCACTTTGTTGGAGTTATCTTTACTATTCTTCGTCCGAAAAATTTCAAAAGTGCATGAATTTCAATTGTGATTGAATTGAAAAAAGCTGATTCACTTTTACAAACTTAAATTGATCTCTTGAGTGAGTGATTTGGTAGTTGATGATTAAAAATCTTGAATCAATTAATACTTAAAACTAATTAAACCTGAAATACCCTTTAGTATTTTTCAGAATTAAAATCCAGAAAAATACACAAAGAATATACCTAATTTATTACAGCACTTAAACCTATACTTTTAATATATTTTTAGAATTTTGACAATTCCGAAAAATATTAAAAGTTTACACTTAATATAAATTACTAAATGAAAAAGTAACAAGGATTACCACTGTTCCGAAGTGGCCATTGAAGGGCTTCCAAGCGAACCCACGAAGAGTATAGAAAAGTAAAGATAAAGTAAATGCTGATTCAAAGCTAGGGCTTTGTGGTTTATTTGTTGGGGGGCTCTGAACCGGCTTCACTCCTGTATTTATAGGGGCTAGACTTCTAATCTCTAAATCTAATCTGCTATAACTCGGTTGAATCATGCGTAGAGATAAACACTTAGCCATAAACGGATGCAACTCTATCTCTACCCGAAGTGGGCCTTCGGCCAGGCCCACCGAAGCCTGCTCCTCGGGCCAAAGCTTCGGCGGAGTGGGCCTCCGAAGCCCTCCTGGCTGAAGGCTATGGGCTGGCTAGAAGCTTCCGGAGCCCATAGCCCAATGGTCCTTCAGTCGTGTAGGGCTTCGGCCTGACCCGGGACATGTGTATTTTCGGCCCAAATTACCAAAATTGATATGTTGACAATCTTAATCATTGATGCCATTTTTTGCTATCAACACTTTCAAGTGCAAGTACCCTTGGGGGTGACAACCTTTGGTGCACCGCCTCTTGATCTCATGGCCTTAGCTTGACGTTGTGTGGCCGATGATCATCTTGCATCCTGCCTTTGGCACTGCATCTCGGGTACTTGTCCATGGATGGTATATGTATCCCTTCGTTCCAACAAAGCCTAAAGAATTCACAATTCCAATGGGGGTTAAATGCGAGTAGCCATAGCCATCATTGCTATTTTTCCCTTTCTTTTGACCTCCTCTAGTACTTCTTGATGAGTCCTGATGAGGTGATGTTACTGCTGGTCCGTCTACCTCCCCTCGTACGCCGATCACCAACGTAATGTGCATGCACCATGTTGACTGGGAACATGTGATCGTAGATGTTCACTGGCTTCTTTCCATCATCGAACTTGATTCGGCCCTGCTCCACTACTGATTGGATCTGTTGCCTGAACACTTTGCACTTATTAGTATGATACGATGGGGAATTGTGCCACTTGTAGTACTTCCTCTTCTTCAACACTTCGACAAGTGGTATTACATGGCCAGGTGCAGGTGAATCTACTTCTCTTTAAGCAACAAGTCAAATATCTTGTCGGCCTTATTGATGTCAAAATCGTACTTCTCCTCTTTTTCGGCTGGCTTCACCCATGGGCACGCAACATGTTTCTTGTTCCTGGACCATTCGGCCATACCGACTTCGGCATCTGAGTCACTTCTCTCATCGAAGTCCTAACGGTATACTTGAGTGTAGAACACCTTCTTCTGATACCTGTCTATTTTGGCTTCTTGGAATCGTCTCTCATGTGACGATACCCTCTACACCAGTTGGGAGAGGCTCTCGAACTCGTGTGATGAAAATCTATCCTTAATCGGGTTCAGGAGTCCCTGAAATGCCAACTCCGCTAACTGGGTATAACTGAGGCTCAGACTATAGCATTTGTTATGTACGTCTCTGAGGAACATAGTGAGGTTTGTCACTATGGTTCAAGGTAATGATGAGTGATTGACAGGGTGATGTCATGGGTTTATGTCTAGGTGTATTGGATATGTGTGTGTGTCTATCTTTGTCTCGTGTGTGCACACTTGAGTTACTCGTCAACTGTCGATGGCAAAGGATCAGGGTTAGACGGGGAGTCTAATGCCAGATGGTCGAGGGTGTCAGTCGAAGTCGAGAGTGGACTCAGATGTACGCATGGAGGTCGAACAGGATGTGAGTTGAAGATTGATCAAGATGAAGCGTCGATCGAGTCAGCGAAAGGGAAGCCAGTTCAAGTGACAAGGCGGCTCGAGGGATCTAGAGCGGGAGAGACTTACTGGCGGTCGAGTTCGCGGACTGACGATGGTCGTAGAACATTAGGGGAGGCCTTGTCGGTTTTTGCTGAAAACCGTCGAAACATTAAATGTTTTTTTGTTAATTCAATAAATATGAGTTTAGTGTTAGTTTGAATATTTCAGTTTTATAGTATATTCTTTTGGTATATTTTTAGAGTGGTTCTACTCTGAAAATATATTAAAAATGGAGTATATTTGTAATTTTTCTTTCAAGACTATTAGGGTAATTTTAAGAATATTGAATTTTGAAATTGCCCAAGGGGTTTTGTGTAAAGTTATCTTCTAGAAGCTGCCTACTTAAGGGATCTTATCCCCCAAGTATGGCTAGACTTTTGATAGCATTTCCAATCCAAAAAC
Organism: Zizania palustris; assembly: GCA_019279435.1. NCBI lineage: Eukaryota > Viridiplantae > Streptophyta > Magnoliopsida > Poales > Poaceae > Zizania > Zizania palustris. The sequence goes on along the minus strand of JAAALK010000285.1, from coordinate 38,568,323 downwards.
TAAGATAAAATTGTGTTTGGGTGAATTCTGGATGAGCTACAACATTCGAACAAAAATTCTTGAGTCGCTATAGAGATCCTAACAAGACTGTACCGCGTAAGATTCTTTCTCCTTCAGCAATGGATATTGTATTTCTGGTTCTGTTTTTTTTGTGTTTTTGATGATTCTGATCATCCTTTTGTGAGTGTTCATCTTGGGAATTTTGTGGTATATGCTGTATAAGTTTGAACCATCTACACATACTGTTCATCGTAAGTTTCCTATTGGTTTTCGAGTTTGTGTTGGATCTGCTATAGTATCAGAGAGCACGGGGTCTATTCTTCAATTAAACACATGCTGTGATCGATTGCCTTGATGTCTATTGATAAGAAATCATCCAGAGAAGATCTTGTAATAGTGGATAATCTGCATCTAGGTATATCTCTCTGATTTACCGAGTTTATAGAGAAGCTTATTTGAGTGTCAATCCATCTAGTCTAGATTTTGTGCCTTGGCAAATTTGTGGAAGGTTGAGTGAATAGTTTCTGAATATGAAGTTGCAGTGTTGTGATAATCTCTAGGATCATCTCTAAAGTTTAAGTGATGTCCTTCTTTTGATTGGCTTGTTGTTGGGATGAACAAAGCTTTGAAATCTATTTAGATTGTTTCAGCTCTGATTTGATTACCTGAAATTTCAGCATGGATTCATTTCATAGTTTCCTCTGAAAAAACTATTCATCTTCAGAAACTCAATTTCAGTCTTTGATAGTACTCTTTGTTTTGAAATCTAACTCAGTTTTTGATCAGTCTAATACTCATGTTCTTGTGAATTTGCAGTAAACAGATTTGAAATTCAAATCACTGTTCTATGAAATTGAATCAACATTTGTCTATTTACTGTTTTATATCTAGTAGTTTCAGTTTCACACTTGAATTCATTTCTGTTTAAGCAGCAGTACAGTTTCTATTTCTGAATTTTATTGAAGTTTGATATATGAACCTGAATATGTTTAGTTACTGATTTTCAGCAAAAAGGATTCATAAGTTTTGTAAATTCAACTGAATTCTTCCAAAACTAATAGATCGCTAATTCTGAACAACTGAGTTGAGTTCAGTATTAAACTGAAATTTATTTCCAAATCTGATTTCAAGCTCTGTTTTGAATCTGAACTATTTTAGAAGTTATTTCCAAATCTGATTCCAAGCTCTGTTTTGAATCTGAACTATTTTAGAAGTGAGTCTGAAGTACTGTTTTTGTCCTGAAAAGTTCAGAAACCTTTGCTGAAGTGTTTCAAATCTCAGGTTGGATGAATATTTGATCTGATTAAATTGAAGATGATATTCTGAATTCAATTCCCAGATTTAGATATTTTTGTTCAGAACTAGTTCTTCTCTAAATTTTATCATCTACTTATGTTCTAAGTGTATATGCAAAGTCAGTACTGATTCTGAATTCAGTTTTTGTCAATCTTGAATATGTTTTCTGGTTAGAATTACAATTCAAATTCAGTAATATAATTTAGAACTGAAACTTGATTTCTAGGCCAAATCAAATCTGTTCAAGTTCTGATCACACATCTGAGTTGTTGTTCAGCAATACTATTCATCCTCATGAAGTTTTCAAAAGTGTATTCTATCTGAATTTTTGAATCAAATTCTGAACATGTTGTTTCGAGTTTGTTTTCTGATCTGATCACACTTCGAAGTGTGCAAACTTAATCAGAACAAACTCAAAGCCATCCATTGAAGGTTTTGGGTCTAAATTGAGAATTCCTCTCTAAGTCGGAGTTTCAACAGTCGACAATCTCTAGTCGGTATTTCAATTACTGATCAAGGAAGTGTAAATCGGCAAATCAGTTACCGACAGAAGTATTTCGGTATTTTAGTCTCCGATTTGTACTTACCTGAGAGTTTGAACCAAGTTTTACTCTGATTTTGCACTGTTTGGTTCAGATTTGAATTTGCATCATTTAGAGGTGTGTTGGGGTGCTCTGAACAGGCCATCATTTTCGCGAGAATTAGTCGAGGCACTTATTCACCCCCCCTCTAGTCGCCTATTCACCAGTTGACCTTAACTGGTTTGTGATCCTTGCGGCGACATGGACAAGAACACTAAGATTCCAATGTTTGATGGTCGAGATTATGCTTATTGAAAGGTGCGCATGGAGGCTTATTTATTGAGCCAAGGAAGTGCTATTTGGGACATTGTTGCTTCCCAATATGTGATCCCTAAAACTCGTTCCTCGGAGACTGAGAAGTCATAGTATGAATGTAATAGCAAGGCTAGAAACATTCTTTTCATCAGTCTGAGTCGCAATGAGTTTGACAGGGTCTAGCACCTTAGAACTGCACGAGAGATCTGTACGACCTTGAGAACATTTCATGAGACCACTTCTCAGATTAAGGCTAGGAGGCAGAGCATGTATAATCAAGAATACCAAATGTTCGTGTAAGGCCCCACCGAATATGTAGATGCCATGTTTGCATGCTTTGATGGAATTGTTAGCAACTTGCGCTCCACTGGGACGCTAGCTTACTCTGATCATGACAGGGGGATCAAACTTCTCTATGCTTTGGATCGTAGCATATAGAAAGTAAAGATCTCAAGCATTGAAGAGGATGTGAGTTTTGATACCTTGACATGCGATGAACTCTTTAGTAAGCATAAGTCCACCGAGATCGTCAAGGCATCTCGTTCTGGGATTGGGAACTCTTTGCCACAATCCTTGACACTAGTTTTTAGTTCTGGCAGTGGCACCTCGTCTGGAGGTAGTGTGTATAGTGTTTGTGCTTTATCTGGGGGTTTTGCCTTGTCTTCATTGGTCTCTATCACAAAGGAACAAGTGGACACATTGGACGATGAAGAGCTTGCTCTTATAGTCAAAAAGTTCACTAGGTTCTACAATGATAGAAGAGATCAAAGAAGAGGAGGCTCTCAAGGGTGTTTTGATTGTGGTAATCTTAATCATATTAAAGCCAATTGCTCCAAACTAAAAGACAAGAATGAACATGAACACAAATATCAGAAAAGAGAAAAAAAAACTTTCTTCAAAGGCAAAAGAGGAAAAGTGGCAAAAAGAATGGCTAGAGCTTTCGTGGATGCACTCAGTGACATTGACAACACCTCGAGTGAAGAACAAAGTTCTGATGAAGATGAACCAAGCAAGAATGAAGAAAAGAAGGAAAAGACGAAGGACTTCAATGGCTTCTACTTCATGGCCAATGGCAAGCATAGTAGCAATGAGCTTGACTCATCTGAGGTTAGTCTATCACTTGACCAGTTACTTGTTCAAAACGATTAATTACATGTGCAATTATTTCACAAGATAGACTACTTAAACTTGCTGCTAAAGAACGAAAGGAACTAAAGCTTAAAATTGAATCACATTCTACTGAACTTGCTTTGTTGAAGTCTAAATCTGAAATTGCTGAATATGAGTCATGTCTTGTCGTTATGAATGAACTTGCTCAGTTGCGTCTGATTCATGCTCAAAACATTGAAAAACTTGAAAATGTTCACAAGCAACTTTTGGTGGTGGAGTCTAGTCCTGCGGTCATCAATTAATGCATGAATTGTCCTTTACTTGTTGAAAGTATTAATTTGAGAGATAGGCATGTTGATGAACTTAAGGCTATATTGTAGAGTGCTGAGTGTTCTAAGGATGTGCAGCTGGCGTCTCCCACCTGCGTCACCCTTAAGGACCAACTCAGCTTTGCTAGAGAGCAAGTAGAAAAACTTAAGTGTGAGAATGATTATCTACTTTCCATGGTAGACAAATGCACTGAAGGGAAAGGGAAAATGGATTTGCTTTTGGATAAAACAAAAATGTGCGCTGATAGGGCAGGGTTAGCTCTTGGTTTAGGTTATGAGAGAACGTCATCTAATACCCCAAGCCAAACTGTGTTCACTCTACCTACTACCCTTGAGAAAGAGAGAGCCCAGTTAGACATAGCTCAAAAAGCCAAAAATCCTACCCAACCTAAAAAGATAATCATTCCACCACTCAAGACAGACTCCAATCAAAAACCTAGGAAAACTGTAAGGTTTGCACCAGAAACCTATAAACCTACACCCAAGAAAGTTTTTCACTATTCTTATTGTCATCGTGTAGGTCATTTGATTGGTTTTTGCTATAGACGTATGAAAGATGAATGTCGTGCTCATGCTTTACATTTTCATGATTATCCTTCATTTGATATGCATGACTATGGCTATCATACTTATACTGATTATGAGTCTCCATACAGTTATATGAGTGGCTATGCCCGTCTCTACTTAGGGGAGGCATGGGAGGCTGGAGGACAAGTGGATCATTGATTCTAGGTATTCGCGTCACATGACCGGAAAGTCTTCATGGTTCTCCAGCTTCACCTCAGCCAGGCATCGAGAAAGCATCACGTTTGGAAACAATCGCAAAAGCAGAGTGAAGGGCAAAGGTATGATCAAAATTAATGAAAATTTCACTTTTACAAATGTTGCTTTGGTTGAGGACTTAGGGTACAATTTGCTTTCTGTTTCACAATTGCGTGATGAGGGTTTTGAGGTTCATTTTGGTCATGTTGCCTCTTATGTGCTTGATTCTTTTGGTGCTTTCATTTGCAAAATCTTGAGAGTAGGGAGTGTTTTTGGAGCTGATTTCTCTAAGTCTTTTGGATCTTCTCATTGCTTCTGAGCTTTAGATGTGACATAGGAGACTAGGGCACATGAGCTTTGATCTTCTTGCGAGATTGAGTGCCCTATGACTCATCCGAGGATTGCCCAAGCTAAAATTTGAGAAGAACCTCATTTGTGCTCCATGTCGTCTTAGAAAAATGGTTGTCGCCTCGCATTCTCCCGTAAACATGGTAATGACTAAGCGACCCGGTGAGCTTCTCCACATGGATACTGTTGCTCCATCCTAGGTTAGCTCATTAGGCGGCAAATGGTACGTACTTGTTGTGGTTGACGACTACTCTCGTTACTCTTGGGTTTTCTTTCTTATGAGAAAGGATGAAGTGTTCATACACTTTCGGAGCTTAGCACTGAGGCTATTCAATGAACTCCCTGGTGCAATGAAAGCTATTCGAAGCGACAACGACACCGAGTTCAAAAATAGCTGTTTTGCAGAATTTTGCCTTAAACATGGAATTGAACATTAATTTTCTGCACCTAGAGTGCCTCAACAAAATGGTGTGGTTGAGAGGAAGAATCGCACACTTGTGGAGATGGCTAGGACGATGCTCAACGAGCATAGGACTCCTAGAAAATTTTGGGCTGAAGCCATGAGTAGATCATGCTACATCTCCAATAGGATCTTTTTGCGCTCTTTGTTGAATGCGACTTCTTATAAACTTTGCTTTGGGAGGAAGCCAAAGGTCACTCACTTCAGAGTGTTTGGATGCCATTGCTTCATCCTAAAGCGAGGTAATTTGGACAAATTTGAATCGCGCGCATCTGATGGGATCTTTTTGGGCCATTCTTTGAATGGTCACTCTTATCGTGTTTGTAATCTTGAAACTAAAACTATGGTTGAATCATGTGATGTTACTTTTGATGAAACTTCTCCATGTGTTAGTACTAACTTTAAATTTGTAAGTGAGCACGATATGAGTGAAACACTTTTTGAGGATGAAGATCCATCAGATGATGAAGATCCTGATGATGTACCACTACCTCCCTCTATGGCAACTCCAGAACCTTCGACTACTTCGACAAGAGGACCTGAACATTCTACTTCTGAGAGTTTGGAGCAAACTTCGGCAAGAGTTGAGGGGGAGATTCTATCGTAGAGAGAAGCACCGCTTCGTATTCAAAGAATGCATCCTCCGGATCAGATCATCGGTGAGCTAAATGAACGAGTAACCCTATCTCATGCTCATTTCGTCGATTCTGCTTTTGTTGCAAATTTTGAACCATTATATGTTAGTCATTCTTTGTCTGATGTGAGTTGGATCAACACCATGCATGAGGAACTTGAAAATTTTGATAGAAATCAGGTTTGGATTCTCGTTGATCCACCCCCTAACATTCACATCATTGGTACAAAATGGATTTTCAAAAACAAACAGGGGGAGGATGGGGCAACAGTGAGAAACAAAGCTAGGCTAGTAGCTCAAGGGTATTCTCAAGTCGAGGGGGTTGATTTTTGAGAAACTTTTGCACCGGTAGATCGACTTGAGGCCATTAGGATCTTGCTTACCTTTGCATCCTCGCGCGACTTTAAACTTTTTCAAATGGATGTGAAAAGCACTTTCCTAAATGGTTTCATAGGAGAGGACATGTATGTCAAGCAGCCTCCTAGCTTTGAGGATCTCAAGTACCCCCATAGAGTTTTTAAACTTCACAAAGCTCTATATGGGCTCCAGTAAGCTCCAAGGGCCTCGTATGACCGCCTTAGGACGTTCTTGAATGAGCACGGGTACAAAATGGGTTATGTTGACAAAACTTTGTTCACTCTCATGCATGGTAAAGATTTCTTACTCGTCCAGATATATGTTGATGATATAATATTTGGTGGTTCATCTCATACTCTTGTTGCCGAGTTTGCTGAATCAATGAGCAGGGAATTCGAGATGTTAATGATGGGCGAGCTGACTTTCTTCCTAGGTTTGCAAATCAAACAAAGCAAACAAGAAACATTTGTCCATCAAACAAAATACACTAAAGACCTTCTTAAACGTTTTGACATGTTTGACGCTAAACCTCTTGCTACCCCGATGTGTACTTCTGTTGCACTTGATCCAGATGAGGACGGAGAACAAGTGGACCAGAAGGAGTATTGCAACATGATCGGCTCCCTTCTTTACTTGACAGCTACAAGGCCAGAAATACATTTTGTTGTGTATCTGTGCGCTTGTTATCAGGCTTCTCCTAGGGATTCACATCGTCAAGCTGTCAAACGCATTCTAAGGTACCTCAAGCACACTCTTGAATTCGATAATTGGTATTCTGCATAATCCTCATTATGCTTGAGTGGTTTTTCTGACGCTGACTCTGCTGGATGCCATATTGATTGCAAGAGTACTTCTAGGACGTGTCATTTTCTGGGTTCATCTCTTGTGTGTTGGTCTTCACGCAAACAGTCTAGCGTTGCACAGTCTATAGCCGAGGCTGAATATGTAGCTGCCACTAGCTGTTGCGCACAGATTTTTTGGATGGTTTCTACTTTGCGGGACTTTGGGTTGGAGTTTTCACGTGTTCCATTATTTTGTGATAACACAAGTGCAATCAGTTTAGCAAACAACCCAGTACAGCATTCTAGGACCAAACACATTGACGTGCGTTATCACTTTTTAAGAGATCACAATGAAAAGGAGAAATTGAATTGCGTTTTGTTGATACTCAGAATCAGCTTGCAGATATTTTCACCAATCCTCTCGATGCTTCTCGTTGTGCATTTTTGAGGGGAGAGCTTGGCATTTGTCATCCTTATGGCATCATGTGAGGGGGAGTTGTGTAATTTTGCATATGCTTCTGAAAATATGATTAATTGCTTTCACATGTACATGCTTGTGTGTGCACTTTACAATTTTGTCTTGTATTCACTGTTTGATTATGCTTAGAATAAACTAATCTATATATATGGCTTGAGCATGGCCTTTCTTTGTGAAAATTTGAAAATGGTCGCTACTCAGTGTGGAAACTAGCATGAATAGGCTAGAGTGCTTGTGGGATCGGAATGGCGACTAGAGGGGGCTGAATAGGTGCCTCGACACTTTCTTTCGAAGTGATGGCCTAATCAAATCACCCGACGCACCTCTAAAAACACAAATTCACATTTCAATTGAAACAGTACGAATGTTAAGCTCAAATAGAATCAAAAACTCAAAACAACTTTATTTCAAGTTCCTAGACAACACCAATCATAACTACTCACTCTAGAGATCAATTTCAAGAGTAGATAGAAAATCTGAACGTTTTAACTCAATCACAATTGAGATTCAAACACTTCTCAATTGTTTCGGACGGTGAATAGTAAAGGTAAGTTCAGCAAAACACATTTGTTAAACTTTGGTTCAATTTGCAAGTTTCAAATTCAGAATCTCTTTAGTTTAGCACATACCAAATCAGAGCATGATAAGTATTATGAATTCTGAAACTTCACAGCTCTGATCAAACAAATTCAGAGATCTTTGAAGAGAATACTAAAAGACAGCACTGTTGGAGGAAAATATTCCATCTTCAGGATTATCGCAGTAACAAGACAAAGACAAGAAATCAAGTCAAAGGATTCCGACGTATATTCTCAGATGTACGTTGAAGGTAGTTCGAAGTATGAAGACGGACTCTGGTTCAGAGTATATCTTCGAACGTGGACTCTTCCGAGAGCTTCTTTGCCAGCTAAGTTGGAAGACTTATCTTCTTTCTCATTAGATTAGTCTTTTACCATTTTAGCCCTATTAAGGGTACCGAATAGTTTCCACTATGTCGGTTGTAATAGAGGGGTAAGAAGGTATTTTCCTTAATGTTTGGGCTATAAATACCCCCCGTTTTACCCTGTAATAGGGACCGAATACAAGTTATTCAATACACACTTTCAAACTATTCTAAGTTATTATCCTTTCGGAGGCTTGGAATAGTTTCCTTCGCAAACACTTCGTTTATTAGTTTCTAATCTTCTGAAACCTGTTAGCGTAATCTTTTACGCCAACAAGCACTATTCCTCATCCGACAATAGCCAACCCAAAACAAATGATAACTGCATATATACTTTCAGACTTCAAATTTCAGATAAACCAAATTGAGTGACTAAACAAGATATACAAGTATTCAAGTTCAGTTTAATACTCAATACAGATTGTTGGGGGAAAATATTCCATCTTCAGGATTATCGCAGTAACAAGACAAAGACAAGAAATCAAGTCAAAGGATTCCGACGTATATTCTCAGATGTACGTTGAAGGTAGTTCGAAGTATGAAGACGGACTCTGGTTCGGAGTATATCTTCAAACGTGGATTCTTCCGAGAGCTTCCTTCCCAGCTAAGATGGAAGATTTATCTTTTTTCTCTTTAGATTAGTCTTTTACCATTTTAGCCCTATTAAAGGTACCGAATAGTTTCCACTATGTCGGTTGTAATAGAGGGGTAAAAAGATCTTTTCCTTAATGTTTGGGCCTATAAATACCCCCCGTTTACCCTGTAATAGGGACCGAATACAAGTTATTCAATACACATTTTCTAACTATTCTAAGTTATTATCCTTTCGGAGGCTTAGAATAGTTTCCTTCGCAAACACTTCGTTTGTTAGTTTCTAATTTTTAGAAACCTGTTAGCGTAATCTTTTACGCCAACAGTTGGCGCAGTCCGTGGGGAACTTAGTCCAAGAAACTTCGTTCTCTACCGAGTTTTCAAACCATGCCTCCTAAGCGGAGTTCAGTTGGTAATCCTACTCGGAGGTCTCCTCGGACCTTCGGAGCTAGATCCACAGATACAGTCGAGGTCAGAGGACCTTTGACTTTTCCTCCACCTCAAACCCCGGAAGGGACGCCCCTTCCCCGAGTATACGGAGTTCCTCCGCCAACTCCATCTATACTTCGGCCCGACGGAGTCCCTCTTTCACCCCAAGTTCCACTTCAAACCGATCCCTACAGTTCTCGAGACCCGGAAGATCCTTCCGGAGGAGATGAAGACAGACTTGGCGATATGGCCACTCAGATGGCCAGTCTCCAAGTGAAGTAGCGAGATGGCGGCAAGAAGCTGCAAATAGGCTTGGCTCTCAAGCCATCCCGGTTATTCCTGAAGTGCCTGAAGACGATGAACCTATCTATCCTGAAGCCCCGGAGAACAGCCTCCTTTGAAACTGAGTCTCCAGCTGCATCCCGCGCTGCAGAAAGTACGCTTCGACCCGAAGTTTAAGACTTCGAAGCTTTGCAAGTATGCCGGAGATGAAGATCCTGAAGAATTTGTCCGATCTTATGCTTTGGCGATTGAAGCCAGTGGAGGAGTGCGGGACACCATGGCAAAATGTTTCCCCCTCGCTCTTCAAGGAGTGGCTTTACGATGGTTCTGGTCTTTAAAACCAGGATCAATCAGTTAATGGGGGCAATTGAAGAAAAAGTTTGTGAGTAATTTTCAGGGCACCTTCGTGCCTCCAAGTCAACGGGAAGTCTTTTCCAGGTGAAGCACCTCCCAGGAGAAACCCTAAGACAATACTTCAAGCGCTTCGCTCATACGAAGTCGCAAATTCGAGGGTTAACTACATCTTCGGTAGTTGACGCAGCTCGAGAGGGAGTCATTCATCCGGGCCTACTTGATAAACTTCACCGGAAAAGCATATCTTCTGTTTCTCAGCTGATGTCCTATTTTGAAGAATATGCAAGGTCAGAAGAGGGCTGGCTTCGGAGAACTACAGCTACTCCGTTCATACTGCAGGAAGTAAAATTGGAAGTGAAAACTTCGGCACAACCGCAAGGACCTGTCTTCGAAGCTCAGCATGATAGGATAAGGGGGCAAAAGCATCCTCGTTCAGAAGTTCTGAACATTGCACCTCCGCAAAAGTTTGCCCAGAGAGCTCCACAACCTTCGGGAAGTAAAACCAGCAGTTGGAGGCCTCCAGGAAAATCGGCCGAAAAAGGCCAAACTTTCTTCTGCTGCATTCATGGTGAGAACCGAAGTCACGCAACTGACGCGTGCAAAGCTATACTTACTCTGAGAGGAGAGTATTTAGAGAGAACTTCGGGTCGAGGTACTACTGACCTGAGTTCAAGCCGAAGTGCGTCCAGAGCATGTCCAGGCTGTGGCGCGAATAGAGAACTTCGATCCAGCAAGGCGCCCTCCGGTGGTCAATGTTATGCCACCTCCGAAGCAGGAAGAAGGGCAAGATCGAGGAAAAAGAGTAGTCCTCCCAATCTCCGGAGGAGGGACTCTCGGAAGCATGTCAAAGAGGCAGAGAAGAGAGTATGTCAGAGAAGTGGGGCATATAGGAACTTCTTCGTCTGTAGCTGCTATGCCGGAATGGTCCTATGTACCAATATATTTTTCTGCAGAGGATGCAGCTGGCATTAAATTTCCACATGCAGACCCACTTGTCATTACTGCCGACATTGCAGGAATTGAGGTTCGAAGAGTGCTAATTGACGGAGGAAGTTCGGCAGACATTATTTTTGTTCAAGCCTTCGATCAACTATGCATCTCCAGAAAGCACCTTCTTCCAGCGGCTCGTCCTTTGCAAGGCTTCGCAGGACCTCCGCTTGATGCACTCGGGCAAATTGGCCTGGAAGTTACCTTCGGAGAAGGGCTGTTAGCCAGGACAGAGGAAGTAATCTTCGATGTCGTGGATGCTCCATATGCATACAACGTCATCTTCGAAAGAGGCATGTTAAATCAGTTCGGAGCTGTGGCGCACCACAATTACTTGTGCATGAAGATGCCCACACAAGCGGGAGTGCTCACTATCTTCGGAGATCAAGCTACAACCCGAAGCCCGGAGTTCCAAGACAAGTGAATAGTGTGCAAGATAATCAAGAAAATTTTTCTGCTCCTAGCGAATCTTCGAAGAAATCCTTCCCAAGACCAAGTCCTGAAGGAGATATTGCAACGAAGGTTATTGTTAAAGATGGCAAAGAATATTCATTTCAATTTGGTAAATATTTGCCTCCAGAAGTTGCTACCTCCTTGGAGAAAGTAGTTGAGGAAAATTTAGATGTCTTTGCTTGGTCTGACGAAGACATCACCGGAGTCAGTCGGGATATTATTGAGCACAGTTTACTTGTAAACCCGAAGGCCCGGCCTGTTCGGCAAGGACTCCGAAAAATGTCTGCAGAAAGAGCTGTTCTTGCCAAAGACGAAGTTGAAAAATTGCTGAAGGCTGGGATTAACAGAGAAGTGGCTCACACAGAATGGTTAGCCAACCCAGTCTTCATCAGGAAGAAATCTTCCGGGAAGTGGCGCATGTGCATTGATTTCACATTCTTGAATAAAGCATGCCCTCGTGACCCCTACACCATGCCCCAAATTGATCAATTGGTCGACTCCACTGCAGGTTCGGAGTTATTAAGTTTCCTTGACGCGTACTCCGGTTATCATCAGATATGGTTGAAACGCGAAGTTGAAATCAAGACAAGCTTCGTAACTCCTTCAGGAGTCTTCTGTTATGTAAGAATGCCCTTTGGCTTAAGAAATGTCGGGGCTACTTTTTCGAGGTTAGTTGCTAAGGCTCTAGGTCATCAATTAGGTCGTAATGTAGAGGCCTATATGGATGATATTGTAATAAAGAGTGCTTTAAAGCACCAACATAGCCTAGACTTAGCAGAAACATTTAATAGCCTTCGGGCATGTGGGATCCGTCTTAACCCTAAGAAATGCATCTTCGGAGCTAAGGCTGGGAAGTTGTTAGGGTATTTAGTTTCAAGCAGAGGAATTGAAGCTAGCCCTACTCAGATAACTGCGCTGCAGAAGATGGCTCCTCTAGAAAATTTAAAGCAAGTGCAAAAGCTGATTGGTCGTCTGGCAGCACTTAGCAGGTTTCTGGCAAGGTCTGCGGAGAGAAGTTTGCCCATCTTTAAAGCATTGAAAGGGTCCGAAGATTTTGCATGGACACCAGAGTGTCAGAAAAGCTTCGAAGATATTAAAGAGTATCTCAGTAATCTTGCTACACTCACGGTGCCTACTGCGGACGAAACCCTACTCCTTTACCTTGCAGCTACAGGCTCTGCTGTCAGCGCAGTCCTTGTCAGAGAAATGGATTTCAATGGGAAGTTGGTACAAAATCCAGTTTATTTTGTGTCTGAAGCATTGTCAGGAGCGAAGACAAGGTATTCCGAGCTCGAAAAGTTCACTTATGCTCTGATAATAGCTTCGAGGAAATTGAGACATTATTTTTTGGCTCATAATGTAATTGTACCAACTTCGTATCCTTTGGGAGATATGCTCCGAAGTAAAGACTCCACTAGAAGAATTGGAAAGTGGGCAGTCGAACTAGCACCCTTCGGCATATCCTTTCTAGCAAGGACAGCAATCAAATCGCAAGTCTTAGCAGATTTCATAGCAGAATGGACTCCCCCTACAACGTGGGTTCCGGAGAAGTCAAGCGAAGGAATTTGGACTGTTTTTTCTGATGGGGCTTTCCAAGCATCCGGAGCAGGTGTTGGAGCAGTTTTAATTTCGCCTTCAGGGCAAAGAGCAATGTACTCCGCAAGACTCAACTTTAAGTCTACCAATAATATAGCGGAGTATGAAGGGATTTTACTGGGACTCCGAAAAGCACGTGCTCTAGGGGCTACAAGAGTTGTTATAAAGACAGACTCTCAAATAGTAGCAGGGCACGTAGATAAAAGTTTTCAAGTTCGGCATCCACAGCTTGCAAAGTACTTAGAAGAAATCCGTAAGATCAAAGCACAATTCAAGGGTATTTCCATTCGGAGTATACCAAGAGAAGAAAATGTGCAAGCGGACATCTTAGCAAAAGCTGCAGCCGGAGCTATGGATATACCAGAAGAGGCTTTTTATGAGGAGCTCAGTACACCTTCGGTGCCACAAATTCCCTCTGCAGAGATTATTTGCATTCCAAGTACAAATTTGAGAAATTCAATCATGGAACTTTTGCAAGGAGGAGCAAATTCGTCTGAAGAGCCACAGTTTTCAAGATTGAAACTCAGGGCCAGGAATTATCAAATAATCAACGATATTTTATACAAGGCCGGAGTATGTTCCCTTTTACTCCGATGTATATCCCAAACCGAAGGCCAAGATATTCTTCGAGAAATTCATGAAGGGCTTTGCGGTAGCCATCTGGCCCCTCGACCTTTGGCAGGAAAAACACTTCGCCAGGGGCTTTATTGGCCTACGATAGTAGCAGATGCGGAGAACTTAGTCCGCACATGCCAAGGATGTCAGTGGATGGGTCGACGGAGTCATCGCCCACCAACAGCTCTTCAAGTTATTGCTCGGTATGGCCCATGGCCAGATGAGGTATGGATTTGATTGGTCCCTTTCCAGTAGCTAAGGGAAATTTAAAGTTCGCAGTGGTAGCTATTGAATATTTTTCTAAGTGGGTAGAAGTAGAGCCCTTAACAGCTATCACTTCGAACAATGTACATAAATTCTTTTGGAAGAGTATCATTTGCCGGTTCGGAGTGCCTAGACAACTCACAGTTGATAATGGAACACAGTTCGATGCAGAACCTTTCAGAAAGTTCTGCGAAGATCTAGGCATCCAGTTATGTTTTGCTGCAATGAGACATCCTCAGTCTAATGGAGCTGTAGAAAGAGCTAATGGAAATATTTTGTCAGGGCTAAATCGAAGGATAGTAGGATTGGCAAAAGGAATGTGAACCGAAGAACTTCCGAAGATTTTATGGTCCATTCGGACTACGCAAACAAGGTCCCCAGGTTTCACTCCATTCAGATTGTTATTCGAGGATGAAGCTATGACTCCAACGGAGCTCAAAGGAGGATCACTTCGCAGCACCGAACCGGAGATTGAAGGAGAAAGACAAGCTTCACTGGATTTAACAGAGGAGACAAGACTTCGAGCTGTGGCCAATTTATCAAAGTATCATTAGCAGACGAAGGCTTGGTTTGACTCGAAGGTTAAGATCAATGAGCTTAGACCGAGTCATCTCGTTTTACGAAGCATCATAGCGCTAGGAAAATTAGGAAATAAATGGGAAGGTCCATACTTAATTGTTCATTCAGGACGTCCTGGCTCTTTTAAATTAGCTAATTTGGAAGGTGAAGAGTTAGCACATACTTGGCATGCGGAGCACCTAAAGCGATACTTTGCATAAGGGCTCCTTGTAATCATGTGTAATCACTTTTCGAATCAATAAAGCATATGGTTCAGATAGTGCCTACCCCTCATAAACTTCCAGCTTCCAAGTGGACGCACTGGAACCGTGGAGTTGACCGAGAGGGAAGTGTCATTAATTTGAATCATATTTTCGGACTTTGAACCATTGGTTCAAGTTTACGACGTGGGGGCTGACATAATTTGGAGTCCAAGCCACTGGCTTGTAGGCATCCATAAAAGAGCCCAAAACCACATCATACGGAGTCCAAGCCATCGGCTGGTAGACATCCATAAAAAGAGTCCAAGGAGACCAAATCATGCGGAGTCCAAGCCACCGGCTTGTAGACATCCGTAAAAAGAGTCCAAAGAGACCATTGCGAACTCCAAACCATTGGTTTGACAGAATTCACAAAAAGAGCCGAAGGAGGCCAAAACAAAACAGAGTTTGAGCCATGAGCTTCGAATGTCTGTTAAGAAAGTCCAAAGTGACAAATTATCTAAGACACTAAAGTGTCCGGAAAGTTATCTCAAGTGATTTCTTTCAAAAACATAAGGTACTAAGTTGCCAATCTTCAGACTACAAATAGTCGAAGACTTTTTATAAGATTTTAGTCGATCTTTAAATTACTGAGGGGCACCGAACCCCCAAAATTGTACTCCTAAGTTTTTCTTTGCGCCTAACCATCTTTGAATACAGTTCGAAGTTGCTTACGCCCAAAGAGGGGCTAATAAATAGGGAGACAATTTTAAATCGATATTTATTATTCGAACAAATATGATTACATCATGAGAAATTGGTATCTATACCAAGAAGGAATCGAAGACCTCTTCGATCTCTAGAGCTAGGGTTGGAACGACTAGTTCCAGTGCTGGGAGTTCTAACAACTTTGCGTATTCGAACAAATATGATTACATCATGAGAAATTGGTATCTATACCGAGAAGGAATCGAAGACCTCTTCGATCTCTAGAGCTAGGGTTGGAACGACTAGTTCCAGTGCCGGGAGTTCTAACAACTTTGCGTTTAACTCTTCTGCCTCCCTTCGAAGCTCTAAAGTCTTTTTGTTCTTGTTGAAGCTCGGTCCAAGTTCGAAGCCGTTCGGGGCTCCTTTCCCAGCTTCCAAGTTCTTCAGGTTTTTTACTTTGAGCTTCATCTTCGTCTTCGGACCATATAATGTCTTCAGAAGATAAAGTTTCCAAGTTAACTTATTTTTCTTCCTCTTTAATACAAGATAATATATCTTTACTTATTTCGGACGTAATCGCTCTGGAACTATCTCGAGGAACTAGAAATCGAGGGCGCTTATGAAGTTTTAAGATGTCGAAGGTAGCCCATAATAAGCGAAGTTCGTCGTTAACATTTAACGCTTTGACATCTTCCATATGAGGCAAAGCCTAAAAACATGATAAATAAATCTTCATTCATAAATGTACAAAAGCGTAGTGCTTTACATAGTTGAAAATCCTAAAGTAATTCTAAACCTGCGGGTTTGGAGGAGGCTGACTGCTCGAAGCTTGAGACTGAGCCTGCTTCTGGCGTTGTCCTTCGGCAATCCAGGCCTTGATCGCAGAGCGACCTTCGGCTCTCCATGAAGTTTGAAAGGCTTGCCAAGCAGCGGCCACACCTTCGGAGGGAGTAAGAAGCTGGTCATCATCGAAGGTAATGGCACCCTCTCCTGCGCTCGGAGTTATCGATCGACCCAGATCTTCGTAGTAACAAAGTAGACCAACAACAACCACTTGTCCGGAGATTTCTCCGTAACGAATGCTTGCTGTCTTCATTTGCTTCGCTGCTCCTTGAATCCTCTTCAGCCGGCGCAGTAGGGAGATGTTGTCATCCGAAGGAAGCGTCCCAGTAGTACCGAAGTACTCCAGAACGCTTAGCAATTGGCCCATGACCTCCGCAGCTACCTTCTCATACTTCAGCTTATCTTCAATTAATGCATCCTTCGTCGAAGTTAGCTCTTCTATTACTCCAGAGAGCCTAGCCGCCTCTGTAGTTAAAGAATTCTTATGATTCAGTAGTTGGCTAGCTTCTTCTCGGAGTCTAACAAGCTCGACCCCCGCAGTAGCGTGCTCCGCCCGCATCTTTTCAATTTCTGCTCGAAGCACAATTTTTTCCGCTTCGAGCTCTTTATTCACAGCTTCCAAACCTTGTCTGGCCCTGCGCTCCGTTGAAACCATGTTGTCCATGTGGGCCACTCGACCTTCGGAGATAGTAAGATTTCGTTGAAGAGTTGCATTTTCCTCTTGAAGGCGAACACTTCCACATTCATTTGATATGTTTGCAGCTCGGGCCAAGACTGTTTGCTGCAAAAAGAAAAAACCAAGGTGAGAAATTATTTGTATATAAATTTGATGTTGTTTTGCAGATACTTCATACCTGGTATGCTGCGCGTTCCATGGCAGCGTTAAGCTCCGAACTCTCCGCCTCACTCAAGATAGCCACCAAGTCCGTCTCCCCGACTTCACGACTAGCTCGATCCAAAGGCTCGAGCAAAGTCCGAAGCCCAGTTCTTTGCTCCAAGAAAGGAGCTAGAAGGGGGAGCATGCTCAAGGCTTGTTTGTCATCTTCGCTTGGCGAAGGCCTGGAGTGTTGAGCTGTGGTCTTCGGAGCCCCAGTAGACTAGCCCCCCTCAGTAGATTGGCTCTCGTCTGTTGACTCAGACAGAGTTGATCCTGAGCTCGGAGCAGGGAGGGGATCCATCTTCCCTTTGCCTTTTCCAGGCCCCATTTGAGTAGCTCCTGGAATTGGCTCCGAAGTTGTCGAAGGTCCAGGAATTGTATCTTCGGGACGGACCTCTTCCATGGAAGTGGACTCTGTAAAAACGAAGGTATTATACATTGTATAATTTCGCAGGAAAAAAGGATAAAAGAATTATTCAAAGTTTACCTTCGACATTTTGGCGGCGGGTGAGCATTGGACTGCTTGGCGGGTCGAAGGCAAGATCTTCGTTAGAGTCAACCGTCAAATGTTCGACTGTCGGAGCATCTTCTTGAACAGTCGTTGTTACTTCGCCCGAAATCGAAGCTGCAGTAACCTCGACTTCGCTTTCATCCACAGGTGCTCCGTCCCGAGGTAAATCTTCTTGAGCAGCCGGAGTCCTCGCTTGCTCAAGATTCTCTTGAAACTCCAGCACGTTCGCAGTTTTGTCAATTTGTACAGCTCTTCGGGCTGCATCCTCGTCAATCAACCTCACGAGCAACCTGCCTTCATCCTCTTGAGAATCGGAGATTGAAGCTCTTGGGCTTGAAGCCACAGGAACTTTTGGCTTTCGAGCCACCTTCTTAACCAGAGTCTTGGCGGAGCTCGAAGTTCCAGCTTCGGCTTTCCTCTTCTTGGGCCCTTTCTCTGAAGGCACCCAATCCATCAGAGGAGGCGGAACAATTTCGAGCAGCCCCCATACTCGGTTGGATCGTTCCCAACTACCAACCAATTTGATTCTCCATTCTTTCTCGGTCGGAGTTGGAACGCCCAAAATCTTCTCCGAAGCTCGTACGATTTGCTCCGAAGTTATAGGGGCTGAAGAAGCTGAAAAACGAGTTAAGCTTGTTAATTCTTCGAATAAATATACATAGAGTATGTTGTTTTCGAAGTTACCTGGAGGACTCAAAGTTGAAGAAATTTTTCGAAGACCACCTTCCGAATCTTCCTCGAAGGTGATCGGCCAGTTGGCCATCAGGGGAGGGATTTGAAGCCCGAGGAATTCTTCGGCTAAGTCTCGCATGCTCAAGCGATGACTGATTTTTTGAAGCAAGCTCAGGCGAGCTTCGAGTTGGCCTAAATCCGGGTGCACTAAGGCTTCCTTTCGGAAGTGGATTTCTTGCAGAGGTCGAGCTAGGCGGCTGCTCGCCCCAACTTCGGCATAAAACCATCTCAAGATCCAATCAGTATACCATCTGGCATTGATGGCCTTGGCAGGAAACCGGAGAGCATATTCGTCCCGGAGTCTGAAGTTGATACTTCCGAAGGCCACTACTATCTTCTCACCTCCGGGACCTACGAAGGTCTTCGGTTGGCATGATGCTCTGTGTAGTGCTACGAAGATCTCCGCCCTTCCTTCACAACCTTCGGCTCGCAACGCCCATTCGAAGATGGCGAGGCGCGCTACTACGTTCGGAGAGAGTTGGGGGAGAGTGACATGGAACAAGTCCAATACCTCCGCTAAGAAGTCGATCGCCGGAAGCCCCAAGCCAGCTTCGAAGAAGGCTTCGAAGACGACCACTTCTCCGGGTCTTGGTGATGGAATAATTTCCTTCCAGGGTTTGTGAATCATCACCCCCGAACTAATCTTGCCTTCTACTGCGGCCGCAAGCGATTCCCTTCTGCAGGTTGATGGTCCCAGTTGATAAGACTGGTCCACATACTTCGTCGACGCCGGAAATAGATCTTGAGGATCAGCATTTTGGGGATTTCCACCCACCGGCGCCATTACCACCACTAGAGGATTTGGAGTTGCCGTTGCCGATGATGCAGCCGTTGCCGCCGCTGCCGCTTGCTGCCGGGCCAAGGCTGAAGTCGCTCCAGGACCCTTGAAGCTGGTTTTCGCCATTAGATATCGTGGATTGCTTTGAAGGAAAAGAGGAGACTAGGGCTCGAGAGTTGGTCTGTTTGCACGAAAGTGATGGAAAGGTACTCAAGAAAGGTCCGGGCCCTCTATTTATAGCCCAGACCCCAATTTTTTACCGTTTGCTTATGTCGTTTTGCATTCCTGACCGTTACTTTGTTCCAAAATCAACACATTGCGTAACTTCCGTCAGAAGGAAAAAGCCAACAGCTATTTTTTCCAAGTCTAAAAAGACTTTCGGATTTCCCGAGTTAATTCTAAAATACTTCGAATGCAATTCACTTAGAAAATAATTTCAAGTTCGCATCTCCATACATTTCGGATGTGTATTAAGTCTGCTAATCCCTGTACATGGATATGTTTTCTTGCGTATACTGCTTCCCTAACATCACAGATTTAACGGAGAAGCGTATTCGCAGTAACAAGACAAAGACAAGAATTCAAGTCAAAGGATTCCGACGTATATTCTCAGATGTACGTTGAAGGTAGTTCGAAGTATGAAGACGGACTCTGGTTCAGAGTATATCTTCGAACGTGGATTCTTCCGAGAGCTTCTTTGCCAGCTAAGATGGAAGACTTATCTTTTTTCTCTTTAGATTAGTCTTTTACCATTTTAGCCCTATTAAAGGTACCGAATAGTTTCCACTATGTTGGTTGTAATAGAGGGGTAAAAAGGTCTTTTCCTTAATGTTTGGGCCTATAAATACCCCCCGTTTTACCCTGTAATAGGGACCAAATAGAAGTTATTCAATACACATTTTCTAACTATTCTAAGTTATTATCCTTTCGGAGGCTTGGAATAGTTTCCTTCGCAAACACTTCGTTTGTTAGTTTCTAATTTTCAGAAACCTGTTAGCGTAATCTTTTACGCCAACACAGATTAGAACATAAATTCAGATATTACAATTTGAAATCAACTCAATTCTGAATTTAGAATTCTAGAACAGTACTCAGTAGGAATTAAATACTCAGCTATTCACTGTTCACTAAGGCCCCGTTTGTTTCCTTGGAAATGAAACTCATTCCATGAATAACATTCTAGATATTAGATTCCCAAAGAAAGTAATTGCTTAGAATTTGATTCAATTCAATTTTTTTGTTTGGATGCTAATGGAATTCTTTTCCATGAATCAAATTCAATATCATGTTTGGATAGTTATATATGGAATTTACATTGGTGGAGATCATAGGTAACAAAACATACATAACTCAAATGTAACAATGATCACAGAGGTTGGTAACAATCAGCAATGTAACAATGAGACAGGTTATTTAAAAAGAACATGTCATAGCATCTAATCCATCATTTACATTTTCCCAGGGGCACAAAAAAATCAACCATCTCCACACTCCAGTTTTGAATAACAATCTCAAACATAAGGTTCACAATGCAAGGTTCAATCCAGTTTTGAATAACACTTCAGTTAAAAGAGGAGAATGCAGAGACAATGATGTTCGTTTTACACCACACAATGCAAGGTTCACTTTTTCAATTGCTTCACCTGTTAAGATATCAAATAAGTCTAAAAATGTGTCTTCATCTAACCCATCTATCTCCTCCAATGTGCTAAATATTTCTTTTGATGTCGGCCCTTTTGGTGCTTCATCCCTAATAGCTTCAGTAAACTTGTCTAATTTCTCCGCCATCATTGAGGTGAAGGAATCACTGGACCGTTGCCTCTTTAAGCTTCCTAAAATTGTTGATGAAGTAAGCTCTTGACCGGTTCCATCTTCCTTACTCATATCTCTCGCGCCATCTGCTGGGGTCTTTGCCGCTTCACCAGTTGCATGATCTTTTCCAAATACCAAGCTGATCGAGTCCCAATATAAGATTGTCTTGTGCCTGTACCCATTAGCTTCTTTATTTTTCTGCAAAAAAACAACTTGAGGTGAGCTCTAGATGACACCATTCATTACTTGATCAATTTGAACAGATTTCATATGAAGTTTAGGAGAACAATTTGAACTCAACTCAAGACATTTTAAACATTCAGATTTCATATTAAGTTCAGATTTCAATCTCTCATCACAGCAAGTACTCATTCAAACTGAAACAGATTCTTAAAACTACACATGATGTTACTAGTGGTAGGTCAATTGATAGTACTGGAACAAATGTTATGCTTCATTTCATCCCAAGTTTGCTTGCATATTATTCTTTGTAATTCATTATAATGGAGCAAGTTAGCAAGTTAATCATTATACCATGTTTGCACTTTAGCAAGTTAGCTTCTTTAAAAACACACAAGGTTACTCCATGTGACCATTGGTAATTTAACAGATTCTTAAAACAGAAAAAACTGAAAAAACACACAAGGATTGATAATTTAACAAATTCTTAAAACAGAAAAAACTGAAACTTACCGCCACATAAGCCTCCCAAACAGAATCACTATCAACGGATATCTTGTTCTTGTTCCAATCCCAACCAAAGCCACTTGTTTCTAGCATACCATTGATGATAGTGTGGTGCTTGTCAAATGTCTTGTTCCTTGACATGATGTTATATTTTGTGATTTCCACATTGCACTTTTCTCGAACATTCTTTATAGCAGCCGTGTAGACATGAGACTTCCAGCCATTTTGGCATCTGTCACCCTTGTTGTAGTACTCCACGAATGTGTCAAGAAGTGCTTTGTCCATATCATCATTCCAAGAAATGTACCCCCTGCCCGAGCCTGACTTCTTACCCTTCTCCATATCCTGCAAAGAAAATATACAAGTGTTACTAAAGTTATTAAGGAGCAACACAATATATGCAAACATTTGGTTAGTTTTAAAAAATTATCATACATTGACCACGTCTCGCTTGGTAATCAGCAAACATTTGGTTAGCTTTATGATCCCTGAAGTTACTCCATTGATTTGATGATTGCACATTGGTAATCATACCCACTTCACTTTGAACATCATGAGATTCAACGGATATTACTTGATCAATTTGGCCTAAAAGTAAATCATCCATATCTCTCTGCCTATCTCTTACAAGTTGTGCAATATGCAACAAGCATTGATGATCCTAATCTGATTTTGTAAGTCAAAATATGAGTTTTTCCTTAGTATAGCCCACCTCATCTTCAATAGCCCAAACGTTCTCTCTATCACATTTCTAGCTGTTGAATGGCGCAAATTGAACAATTCCTTCGCATTGGATGGGTTATTCCCTTGGGCAGCCCACTCATTCAAGTGGTAGCGAGTGGATCGATATGGAGCAAGAAAGCCTGGTCCATTGGTGTATCCAGCATCTACTAGGTAATATTTTCCACTTGGAATAACAAATGCATCGTCCCGAGACATGGCATCACGTAGCACACGTGAATCTGAAGCTGACCCTTCCCATCCAGCTAGAACATAAACAAACTTCATGTGTCGATCACAAACACCCAACACATTGGTGGTGATTTGTTGCTTCCTATTCCTATACCTCCCTTGATCAACCAAAGGTACAAAAACATCAATGTGTGTACCATCTAGTGCTCCAAGGCAATCTTGAAACCACCTCCACTTAGAATCTTCAGGTTGTACAGCTAAAGGATCAGGAAGCTTGATAAATTCATGGCATAATGATAGAACACCTCTCAACACCTCATTGAAATAGCGGCTAATTGGTTCAAGTGACCATCCATATGAGCTACGAATTATCCTCATCTTAATGCCATGACCCACTACAAGCAAAAAGATAGCAACCTTTTCTTCTACCGACACATTCAAGGTGTCACACATACCACACCTCTCACGTAAGATGGTGCATAGGTCCGAAAAGGATCTCTTAGTTAGACGCAAACTGTCATAGCAATAAACATTTGATCCTTGATACAAATTCCTTAGCATTTGTTTCCGACCAACTACATCTCTCTCTATCACCTCAGAGGGATCCATAAGATGTCTAGGTCTTTTCTTATGATAATAGTCTGTAATCATGCCCATGACAGTTGCAACGAATAAGGATGCTACTCTCTGCCTCTTCTTCCTACGCCTCTCTCTCATTTCCCAAACATGCATATACATCATAAGATTCAATGCACAACTGTTTGACAAAAAGAAATTTGGAGAAACTCAGGGCTCAATATTAGTAATTACTAGACATCTAATACCAATAAATTGACTTGAACAAAAAACAAATGCATATACTGGTTGCAACTGACAAACCATGTAAACCATATTCCTAGCTAAAATATCCTATCCTGGAACATACAAACCATGTAATACCGCAATATCGACATGAAAAACATGGAAACTTCCAACAGCTAGCTTTGTGTGTACATTTTGTTTAAGAGCACCACTACAGAACTTGAACACATGCTTATTTACAAAGATGTCACAATTTGAACGGAATTGTGGATGTATAATGGCTTAAGAAGCATTATTTCAAACCAAGAGTAGCACTTAAGCGCATTATTAACCACCTCTTTTGACACTTTTGGTTGGAAAAAATGGCCTAAAAGCATATTGGTTAAATCACATTGGCAATGGATGATCAATCCTCTAGTAACTTTCAAATTAACAGAACCCAGCATTGCACTAAAATGTAAGGGTCTGCACATTCCTATGAAAATTAGTCATATCACATTCAGCCAACTTTGTACAACTAAGATCACTTTTATGGAGGCAGTATGAAAGGATCACTTTGTGCAATGCCGCCGCGGCGATCAGTAGCAGTACGAGCACGACCAGAGCCCGGGCCCGGAAGCAGCTCCCACCCGCCATCCGCATCAGTGCATCACCCACTCGAGGAAAACCTCCGTCTCAACTCAGACTAGCACCACTGCGCCCCCCCACCGGCCACCCACCGCCACTCCACGGCAGCATCAGCCGCCACAGATCAACTCATCAACACACTCCACCGCCCCGGGGAAGCAGAGAGGCGATCGCGGAGGAGGAACCGAACCCCCACGTCGCAGATCTAGCGCTAGCGAGAGACAACCATATCGAACGACAGATGCTGCCACCCAGGCACTGGCGCGTGCGCGGGCGCGGGCGCGGCCACCCGGGCGCTGGCGATGGGGGCATGCGTGAGAAGCCAGGCGCTGACGACGGCAGGCGGGAGCAGCCGAGCGCTGGCTGCGGCGGCGGCAAGACGGCAGCAGGGCACATCGCAGGCTTGGGGCAGGGGACTTACCCTGAGAGGATGAAGGCCGACGAGGAGGCGCTCGGGGTGGAGGCGCGAGAAGGGCGGCGACGGCGAGGAGGAGGAGGCGCGTGCGGCGCTCAGGGGAGGAGGAGGCGCGTGCGGCGCTCAGGGGAGGAGGAGGAATTAGATTCCTCATTTTAGGGCAGGAATTAGTTTTGGGCTTCTGATTCTGGCCCAAAAAATAGATAGAATTGTAATTTCCAATTCTAAAGTTTGCCAAACAGGCCAGCCCAAGAATTAAATTCAATTCGGCCCAATTCCATTGAAACAAACAGGCCCTAACAGGATTTCATTGCAGAATATCCTTTCTAGAGACAAACTTCAAGGAATTGCACACAAATTGTTCTATTTCAACCACTACAGATTTATGATTCACCAACAATCACATCAAATTGAATCAGAAGAGACTGAACACTTTTCAGAAACTGTATCTCAAATTTTCAGATTAAACAAGTTGATCTGAATTTTAGTTCAACAGAACACTCACTGAACTCAGGATTCTATTTTAAGAATTTTGCTTAAAACAATGACAATTCAGAATAGCTTGAATCTATTGCATTCAGATGATAGCATACTGAAAACAGGAATACACACTCCTCAAACACAGCACAGTCTCTATTCTTCTCCTTGCACTAAATAAGAAATCAAAGATTAAATCAGTAATCAATCTCTACTTCAACATCACTTCCAAGAGAGAATACTGAATTTCAAGAGAACCAGAATCAGAATTCAGAGTGTATAAATATGAGGAAGTTGAACAAATGTGACTGGAATTTCTCTGAAAACAGAAGTGAAAGACTGTTCAACAAATGTTATATGGTACTTCTGAAATTCTGAACATCAACCAATACTTTCAACACTAAAGTCCAGATATAAATGTTTTCAAACATCAAAACAATCTCATATTACATTTACAAACGAACTAAAAATGATTCAACCCCTCAAAACCAGTGACTAAAACTCTTGACACAAAATCGACATTGCAGTTTTTCAAAAGAGATAACTAGTTGAACAACCCAAGAAATACAGATTGGAACAAAAACTAACCAGGGATGCCGAGAGAATAGAAACAACTGATTGTAATATACTAGCAGGAAAACAACATTAGTTCATCAACATATCATGCATACAATCTGCTTCAAATCAAATTCACACATGAATGAACACAGGAGGCAGCAAAGCTTCACAGCAAATCACCAGTCAAACTAGAAGGAATCATAAAAAACTATCTCAGATCATCAAGTAATCAGGGACGAATCGAAGAGAAACTAACCTGATTCATCGCTGGAACATACTTGACGAGGAACAGCACTACGACACGTACTGTTGAAGAGACGACAAATGCCAGATCGCTGTTCATGGGAAGATCATCATCGCAGGAAAGAAATCTTCTGGTATTTCGATGAAGATGCTGAAGAAAATCCCTGTCCAAAACGCTGGAAAACTGGATTCACTAGATAGTGAATAGTTCTGCTGAAATCAGAATGTAGATGATCTAAAAAGTTCTAGCGCTCTGCTATAGCCAAAACTGGCACGCCTAGAAAATTGCTGTTCACGGTAATATCATCATCGCTGGAAGAGCACTCTCGGATGATCAAAAATTGCAAGAGGAAAAATCGAAATTGATTTCTGTGTTTGATCGAATGTTCTGGTTGATGAGTTCGGCCAGCAAAGGGGATATTTATCCCACCAACTCCATGTTCTAGAAGGCATATTTTGCACTAAGCCCTCTAAAAAAGACACTATTTACAAAACTGAAAATAACAACTAGAAATACCATATTTTACTCTAGAAAATTACAAATGACCCCTCTTTAGAATATTTTCAGAATTATATACTCCAAAAATACTCTAAAAAGTACACACTAAGACACTAAAAATTTAAACTAATACTTTGACAATATTTTATTGAAATAGTATAAACAATAAATGTTTCGACGGTTTTCAGCAAAAACCGACAAAGCCTTTTCAGCTCTTCGACTCGTGACACCGCTTCGCGACTCCGAGCGCCAACAAGCAACTACCACTCTCTATCCCCTCGAGTCCGCGCGAATGCTTGTCCAGGCCCCCCTCTCGCAAACACGGTCAACACGCCGTCACAATAAGTCATCCGTCCGAGTCTCGCTCCGTCTTTTCGTGCACTCTTGAGATCTTCTCCAACTTCGTCTGGCTTCCCTAATCCTCGGCATCAAGCTCCCTGCTCGACCCTCGATCACCCGCCGTCGATAGTCGGTCAGCATCTCCACCCTGTACAAACAAGACAAGCCCAAACAAGAACGAAACTCACTACCGAAACCCTCGGCAGCCACACCTTCACTCCACATCAAAACCCTCGATGCAATCCACATACTCTCGACCACTCAATCTCTCAGACGCTCATCCTTGTCAATCACTCATCATCCAGACCGAAACCACCCTTGGTTTCTCAATCTCCCCCTTGATGAGTGCATTGACAACCCCAAAGCAAAGACATGATGAGATAGCATGTTACGCGCACAAGGGACCATAAAAACTCACAAAAGAGCAAAACATGTCACTTGGTAAAAGATCACCCTGCTTGGGCAAAAACCTTATGCAAGGCAAAGCAAAAGCATCCAAAGTGCATCGCATCAAAATCAATCAAAAGCACATCGCATCAAAAGCATCTGAACTTCTATTCAAGCCAACTCCCCCTTAACCAAGCAATCCAAAAGCCAAAGCATCATGTAGATCATTTCTCCCCCTTTGGCAATGTGGGCATCAAGGAGATAAAAAGATGGAAAGAAGGGAAAGAGGGTAAAGCAGAGATGTGAGCTTCTGAAACATGAGCAGCTGCAATTACAGTACAAAGAAGCATTTGCCTTGAATATCATCTAAAAGTACTAAATGACATCCTCATATGTATATCATCTAAACAAAAAGGCATGAGCAAAGCATTTTCAAGTTTTAGCAAATAAAAGCATCACCACTCAGACTAGTATACTAGACATGTCAAGGCATGTAGATGTAAAAGCTAAGTAAGCACACACTAGATAAGCGTATCCCACTCCAAGGTGCTTCAACAAACAAGATATCCAATGAATTTTAAATTTATCATTTTTGTGCTAGGGGTTATTTGCATGTCAACCTTATGCTAACCGAGCAAGCCAACCCTAGGTCAAGTAAAATACCATCGGAAGCTTTAGGCAATGATCTTGGTATACACTCAATGTCCCGGTTATACCAAAGTGCTATGGTAAGCTGTCCAGAACAAAGTAGTGCGACAAAGCAAACCCACCTGGATCTTTTCAAAATTCAGCACACAAAAGCATGAATATCATTCATTTCCATTTTCATTTTCCAAGAAACCAAGGGTTGGTTTCGGAGTCTGTGATGAGTGATTGACATATTTTACCCTCTGATTTGAAGGGGTCCCTCCGAAGGGGTTCAGAGGTTGCTTCACCGAAGGGTTCGGTATGTTCTGGTTGCTGCGGCTGTTGCAGCGGAGTGTGCCTATCGGAGGGGTCCGACAGTACACGATGATTGGGTCGTACCGAAGGTCTCGATACTTTGGGCGGTACACTGGAGTGTGTACCGAAGGACTACCCGGAGAGGTCTCTGGGGTACTGGATACACTTGTCTGCTTGTCTGTGGTGCGCAGGTGACTTCGGAGGCGACGGACAGTTCGTAGAAAGTGAACCTGGGTCAAGCGGGAGGCTTGATGCTAGGGGAGCAGGGAGCTCCATCACGAAGGCTTCGAAGGGGTCGAGATCGGACCTCGGGTCGAGGTGTGCCAGGAGAATGCAGTAAGTGCAGAGTGTGGCTCCGGCTGAAGGTACTGTGAGACGAAGTCCTCGATGCGAGACACTTCGAAGGGTACTCCGAATGGATTGACTTCGAAGTATGGTGGACTAAGTCCTCAGCAATGAGGCAAGGGGTTTCGAAGTGTGCTCCGGACGGAGGCACTCGAAGGTATCCCCGACGAAGGTCTCAGAAGTCGAGGTGCATCGAATGCATGGTCCGGGTGAGGATCGTCGAGGAGTGTGCTCGGGGAGAGTACACTGCGACGAAGTGCTCATGGAATGCTTCATGTGTATGCCTTGGACTTAGGAGGGACTTCGAAGGGTGGTACTCCGAAGGTGGTGCTTCAGAGTGAGGTTGGCTTCAGAGTGAAGCTGACTCCGGAGTGAGGTAGGCTTCAGAGAGAGGCTGGCTCCGGAGTGAGGTTGACTTGAGGTACTTCGGCCATGCATGGCTTCGGTACACGGACTGACGGAGTTCGAGCTGGGAGAAGCTGCGAAGCCATGGTGGTCCACTCCGAAGGTGTTGGTGCGAAGGCCCAAGGGCTTTGACGGCTTCGGCTCAAAACCGTCACTGTATCGAAGGCTGACTTCGGTGAAGCGAAGCCCGTCAGGCTCAAGACTTCTCACCAAAGCTACCGCACCCCTCGCGTGCGAAGAAGGGCTTCAGAAGGGTCCAAAACTGCAAAGGCTGACAGCGTGTGCTTTGCAAAAGCTGGTGTTGTCCCCTCTGCGAAGATGATAAAAGAAGCCTCCAAATAAAGTAGACTACCAGCTGTACCCCCCTGTTCTAATGAGACAAAACCAGTGTAAACCCTAGGGGTAAAGTAGTCTATTCACAGGGCTGAATAGTGCCTATAAATAAGTGGAGGCTAGCTAGGTCACATCAACACTTTTGAGCAGTCATTGTAGAACTCCTGTGGTAGCCACCACACTCTCTGTATTCATCCTGTGAGTTCATTTTGTGTTCCCTGTTCATACAATGAAGCTTTGATTCTGTTTTCATTTTCTGCTTGAACTTGTATGCATACTTCTCTGCATGCTTTGATTTCTCTGTGCACCATCTTCTTGTGAGTTTTTCTGGAGAGGTGTGTGAGAAGTCTGTCTGGGCGAAGTGTGTTTTTCAGTGTCTGTTCGCTTTGTGTAAACTTGAGTCTGGACCTCTCTGATTACTAGCGAAGCACTGTTCGAAGCCCGTTTTCTTCCCTTGTCGAATCCCTTGGCGAAGTGTGTTCAGTGTGCGTTTAGACCTTCGAAGTATGAAGCCCAGCACCAGTTGCTCTCGCTAAGTATTTGGTCGAAGTCCGCAGAGGGAAGTCTGCTCTTGCGAAGGGTGAAGTGCGAAGCCTGCTCGAAGGCACCTAGTGTGCGGAGCCATCACTGACTTAGCAGAGCTGATCGAAGTCCTTCGAGGGAAGTCCGCTCTTGCGAAGGTTAAAGTGCGAAGCCTGCTCGAAGGCACCCTGTGTGCGAAGCCTGCACTGACTTAGCAGAGCTGAATTTTCAGGGTTGTGGGTGGAGCGAAGTCTTCTTGGCTTCGAACTTTTGCTCCTTGCGAAGCCTGTATTCGGAGCTGTAAAATACCTCCGAACCAGAACTTCGAAGGGTGTGTTCGAAGCCTGTTCCGCAGAAGACAGAAGTAAAACAGAAGGCTATTTTTAGTCTAAAGTTTTAAAAGCTCCCATTCACCCCCCTCTGGTCGCCGTTTCCGGTCCAACATTTTCATTTTCATTCATTTTTCTTTTTCTTTTTCATTCAATTTCATTTTCATTTTCAGACATTTTTGATGAACTCATGTTGCGTATCAGCATCCAAGTAAAAAGGACCTAGCTATCAGGTGTATAAAAGCTAGCAAAAACACTCAGCCAATCCATGCTAGATTCTAGACTAAGCAATGACCATTTTCAAATTTTCACAAATAAAAGCCATGCTCATGTCAATTCTCAGATGAATACATGCCAAGTAGTCAACAATATTAAATATACTAGTTCAAAGGCATTACAAAGCATGTACTTGTAAAAGCAATTAATCAAATGACAGAAGCTCATGCAATGCTACACAGCTCCCCCTCAAAACATGCTAGTATCTCTCAGATGCTCAGTGAGAGGGTGAGATAAAAAATTTCTTTGGAATCCAATAGCGCAAAACACGAGATCCAGGCAAAGTAGAAGACTGACCATCCATAGGAGATAAACCATGATAAAAAGTGCATGGTCTAGCAATAAAGCGCGAACCTGGAAATCGACGAGGTCTCCCAACATTTCGAGCATCAAAGCCTCTTACACGTGATCTATCACCATATGAAGAATGGTGTACACCACAAGGGGCAAAAAAACACTATCATGACTCCTCTATGTAGAGAAGTAAAATCTCGAGTACTCAGCACTGGGTTTAGAGATAAGATGCTTAGGTATGTAGCGCTGAACAACTCAAGAAGTGGATAAAGCAGGAGACTGTGTGTGATGAGAATCATACTATGCATGTGATCTCCTAGCAACTTGCTGAGGTCTCCTAAAATAATTAGGATCAAAATGCCTACGTGGTCTATCATCATACGAGGTACGATATACACCACGATAGTCACTCATATAACTGTAAGGAGCCTCAAAATCAGGATGAGAGCAAAAAATAGACTCATGCATACCTAAAGATGGGTAATGCATGTCCTGAAAGCTCATAGCAAAAGACTGTCGCTCATCCCTGATACGACGAAAGCAAAACCCAACCAAATTAACCACCCGATGACAATAAGAACAGTGATACACTTTCTTAGGTGTGTGGATATGGGTATCAGGCATGAATCTCACAGTTTTCTTAGGTTTTGGCTTAGAAGGTTCATCTAAAGCACGAAGAGCTTTCTTTGTCGGTTGGGTAGGATTCTTGGCTTTTTGATCGGTGTTGGGGGAAAATATTTCATCCTCAGAGTCATTGCTGCAACAAGACAAAGGCAGGTGATTTAATCAAAGGTTTTCAGCGTCTAACTCCGGGAGTACATTGGATCAAGTTCGAAGGATGAAGGCGAACGCTAGTTCGAAGTATATCTTCGAACATGGACTCTTCAAAGAGCCTCTTTGCAAGCTAGGATGGAAGAATTATCTTCTTTCTCATTAGATTAGTCTTTTACTGTTTTAGCCCTATTAAGGGTACTGAATAGTTTCCACTATGTCGGTTGTAATAGAGGGGTAAAAGGGTCTTTTCCTTAATGTTTGGGCCTATAAATACCCCCTGTTTCACCCTGTAATGAGGATCGAATACTGAGATATTCAATATACATCTTCGAACTGTTCTGAGCTATTATCCAATTCGGAGGCTTGAAACAGTTTACCCACAAACACTTCGTTTGTTAGTTTCTAATCTCTCGAAACCTGTTAGCGTAATATTTTACGCCAACAGTTGGCGCCGTCCGTGGGGAACTTAGTCCAAAAAACTTCGTTCTCTACCAAGTTTTCAAACCATGCCTCCCAAGCGGAGTTCAGGTGGTAGCCCTATTCGGAGGTCCCCTCGGACCTCCGGAGCAAGATCTTCTGACACAATTGACGCCGGAGGACCTTCGACTTTTCCTCCACCTCAGACTCCCGAAGGAACTCCCCTTCCCCGAGCATACGAAGTTCCTCCCCTGACTCCATCCATACTTTGGCCACCCGAAGTTCCTCTTTCACCTCAAGTTCCACTTTAAACTAATGCATACAGGTCTCAAGACCCGGAAGGCCCTTCCGGAGGAGATGAAGACAGTCTTGGCAATATGGCCGCTCAAATGGCTAGTCTCTAAGCTGAAGTAGCAAGGTGGCGGCAAGAAGCCGCAGATAGGCTTCGCCCTCAGGCCACCCCAGTCATTCCCGAAGTGCCCGAAGACGACGAAGTTCATTATCCCAAAGCCCCGGAGAACGCGTCCTTCGACACTGAATCTCCGCTGCATCCAGAGCTATAGAAAGTGCGCGTCGGCCCTAAGTTTAAAACTTCGAAGCTTTGCAAGTATGCTGGAGACGAAGACCCTGGAGAGTTCTCCCGTTCTTATGCATTAGCAATTGAGGCCAGCGGAGGGGTGCGAGACACCATGGCCAAATGTTTTCCTCTAGCTCTTGAAGGAGTGGCGCTGCGGTGGTTCTGGTCTTTGAAACCAGGGTCAATCAGAACCTGGGAGCTATTAAGAAAGAAGTTCATAAGCAATTTTCAGGGTACCTTCGTACCCCCAATGTCAACAGGAAGTATTTTCCAGGTGAAGCAGCTCCCTGGAGAGACTTTAAGGCAATATTTCAAGCGCTTCGCCCATACGAAGTTGCAAATTGGAGGGTTAACTACATCTTCTGTAGTTGACGCAGCTCGAGAGGGAGTTACCAACGCAGGCCTCCTTGATAAACTTCACCGGAAGAAGATATCTTCTGTTGCTCAGTTGATGTCTTACTTCGAAGAGTATGCAAGGTCAGAAGAGGGATGGCTTCGGAGAACTGCTGCAACTCCGTCAATTCTGCAAGAAGTTAAGCTGGAAGTGAAGACTTCAACGCAGCCGCAGGGGCCTAGCTTCGAAGCTCAGCCCGACAGGCGTTGGGGGCAAAAGAATCCTCGTTCAGAAGTCTTGAACATTGCACCCCCGCAGAAATTTGCCCCAAGGGCTTCGCAGCCTTCAGGAAGCAAGACCAACGGCTGGAGGCCGCCAGGGAAACCGGCTGGCAAAGCCCAAGCCTTTTTCTGCTGTGTCCATGGTGAAAATCAAAGTCACGCGACTGATGCGTGTAAATCTATACTCGCTTTAAGAGGCGAGTACCTAGAAAGAACTTCGGGTCGAGGCACTACTGACCGAGTTCCAACCGAAGTGCGTCCGGAGCCTATTCAGGCTGTGGCACGGATAGAGAACTTTGACCCTGCAAGACGGCCTCCGGTGGTCAATGTTATGCCACCTCCAAAGCAGGAAGATGGTCAAGATCGAGGGAAAAGAGTAGTCCTCCCCATCTCCGGAGGAGGGACCCTCGGAAGTATGTCGAAGAGGCAGAGAAGAGAATATGTCAGAGACGTGGGCCATATTGGAACTTCTTCATCTGCAGCTGCTATGCCTGAATGGTCCCATGTGCTGATATCTTTTTCCGCAGCTGATGCAGCTGGCATAAAGTTTCCACACGCAGACCCACTTGTCATCACTGCCGACATAGCAGGGACTGAGGTCCGGAGAGTGCTAATCGACGGAGGGAGTTCGGCAGATATTATCTTTGTCCAAGCTTTTGATCAACTCTGCATCTCCAGGAAGCATCTTCTCCCAGCAGCCCGTCCTTTGCAAGGCTTCGCAGGACCCCCTCTCGATGCCCTCGGCCAAATTGGCCTGGAAGTTACTTTCGGAGAGGGGCTACTGGCCAGGATGGAGGAAGTGATTTTTGATGTTGTGGATGCCCCATATGCATACAATGTTATATTCGGAAGGGGCATGTTGAATCAATTTTCTCTCACCCCAGCAATGAGCACTCAAGATTTTCTCATTTTGTGTAGGAAGCGGACGGAGGCTTGGAGAACAAGTGGATCATGGATTCCGGTTGTTCGCGCCACATGACCGGGAAGACATCATGATTCTCCAGCCTCACCTCGACCCAACGACGAGAGCACATCACCTTCGGCAACAATAGGAGGAGCAGAGTGATAGGCACATGTATGATTATAATTAATGGAAATTTAATTTTCAAAGATGTCACTTTGGTTGAGGATTTAGGATACAATTTGCTCTCTGTATCTCAGTTGCTTGATGAGGGCTTAGAAATGCGTTTCAGACGTGATACTTCACAAGTTCTCGATTCTTCTAGTGCATTGGTTTGTAAGATTTTAAGAATAGGAAGAGCCTTTGGAGCTAATTTTTCTAACTCATTTGGTTCTTCTCATTGTCTTATTGCTGGACCATCTTCTGAGCTCTGGATGTGTGAGAAACCAAGGGTTGGTTTCGGAGTCTGTGATGAGTGATTGACATATTTTACCCTCTCATTCGAAGGGGTCCCTCCGAAGGGGTTCGAAAGTTGGTTCTCCGAAGGTGTTCAGAGGCTGGTTCTCCGAAGGTGTTCGGAGGCTGTTTCATCAAAGGGTTTGGTGGCTCTGGTTGCTGCAGCTGTTGCAGTGGAGTGTGCCTGTCGGAGGGGTCCGACAGTACACGATGACTGAGTTGTACCGAAGGGCTCGGTACTTTGGGTGGTACACTGGAGTGTGTATTGGAGTGCATCGAAGGCATGGTCCGAGTGAGGATCATCGAGGAGTGTGCTCGGGGAGAGACACTGCGACAAAGTGCTCATGGAATGCTTCATGCGGAGGCCTTGGACGAAGGAGGGACTTCGAAGGGTGGTACTCCGAAGGTGGGGCTTCAGAGTGAGGCTGGCTTCGGAGTGACGCTGACTTTGGAGCGAGGCAGGCTCCGGAGCGAGGCTAGCTCTGGAGTGAGACTGACTTGAGGTACTTCGGCCATGCATGGCTTCGGTACACGAACTGACGGAGATCGAGCTGGGAGAAGCTGTGAAGCCATGGTGGTCCACTCCGAACGTGTTGGTGCGAAGGCCCAAGGGCTTTGACGGCTTCGGCTCAAAACCGTCATTGTATCGAAGGCTGACTTCGGTGAAGTGAAGGCCGTCAGGCTCAAGGCTTCTCACCGAAGCTACCGCACCCCTCGCGTGCGAAGGGGAGCTTCAGAAGGGTCCAAAACTGCAAAGGCTGACAGCGTCTGCTCTGCAAAAGCTGGTGCTGTGCCCTCTGCGAAGCTCACAAAAGAAGCCTCCAAATAAAGTAGACTACAAGTTGTACCCCCCTGTTCTGATGAGACAAAAACAGTGTAAACCCTAGGGGTAAAGTAGTTTATTCACAGAGCTAAATAATGCCTATAAATAGTGGAGGCTAGCTAGGTCACATCAACACTTTGAGCAGTCATTTTTGAGCTCCTGTGCTAGCCACCACATACCTTGTATTCATCCTATGAGT
Source organism: Zizania palustris (assembly GCA_019279435.1). Lineage (NCBI taxonomy): Eukaryota > Viridiplantae > Streptophyta > Magnoliopsida > Poales > Poaceae > Zizania > Zizania palustris. The sequence continues at coordinate 38,533,245 of JAAALK010000285.1, read as the reverse complement.
TCATTTTGTGTTCCCTGTTCAAGCATTGAATCTTTGATTCTGTGTTCATTTACTTCTTGAGCTTGTATGCATACTTCTCTGCATGCTTCGATCTCTCTTGTCTCACTTCTTTTGAGTTGAGTTTGTGCACTAAATCTTTTCTGGAGAAGTGTGTGAGAAGCCTGTTCGAGCGAAGTGTGTTTTTCAGTGTCTGTTCGCTCTGTGTAAACGGGAGGCTAGACCTCTCTGATTACTCATGAAGCACTGTCTCTGTGCTAAATCGAAGTCCGTTTTCTTCTCCTGTTGAAGCCCTTGGTGAAGTGTGTTTAGTGTGTGTTTAGACCTTCGAAGTACAAAGCCCAGCACCAGTTGTTGTCGCTAAGTATTCGGTCGAAGTCCGCAGAGGGAAGTCTGCTCTTGTGAAGTCTGTAGTGCGAAGCCTGCTCGAAGGCACCCAGTGTGCGGAGCCTGCACTGACTTAGCAAAGCTGATCGAAATCCTCAGAGGGAAGTCCGCTCTTGCGAAGGGTGAAGTGCGAAGCCTGCACGAAGGCACCCTGTGTCCGAAGGCTGCACTGACTTAGCAGAAGCTGAATTTTCGGGGTTGTGGGTGGAGCGAAGTCTTCTTGGCTTCGACCTTTTGCTCCTTGCGAAGCCTGTATTCGGAGCTGTGAAAGACCTCCGAACCAGAACTTCGAAGGGTGTGTTCGAAGCCTGTTCCGCAGAAGACAGAATTAAAACAGAAGGCTAATTTTAGTCTGAAATTTTAAAAGCTCCCATTCACCCCCTCTGGTTGTCGTTTCCGGTCCAACAATTGGTATCAGAGCGGGTTAAGATCACCAGTTGACCCTAACCAGTTTTGTGATCTATTGGTGACATGGACAGAGTTAGTAAAATACCTCTGTTCGATGGGACAAATTTTGCATACTAGAAGGTGCGCATGGAGGCTTACTTGCTAAGCCAAGGAAATGTAATTTGGGAGATTGTGGACTGACAATACTCCATCCCTGAAACTCGCACCTCTCAAACAGAGAAGGATCAATATAATGCCAACTCCAAGGCAAGAAATATATTGTTCATTGGTTTGAGTAGAAGTGAGTTTGACAGGGTTCAGCAACTTAGGACAGCTAGGGAAATTTAGACTACACTCACTATCTTTCATGAGGGCTCTACACAGATTAAGGCCAGGTACCAAAGCACATACAATCGACAATATCAACTATTTGTGCAGGCACCTGGTGAATCTATAGATGCTATGTTTTCTCGCTTTGATGCAATAGTGAGTAACTTGCAGTCCAACGGGACACTTGCTTACAATGATCATGATAGGGAAATCAAGCTTCTCTATGCTCTTGATCGTATCATATGGGAAGTGAAGATATCCAGCATTGAGGAGTCCGCAGGTTATGACACATTGAACTGTGATGAGCTCTTCAGCAAGCTGAAGTCCACAGAGATTGCCAAGGCATCTCTTGCAGTGCATAGGAACTCCTTGCCACAGCCATTGGCATTGGTTTCTAGCACTAGCCGTGGCACCACTGCAGAACCAAGCACATCAGGCACTTGTGTTTTTGCAGATGGTTTTGCTTTGTCCTCCCTGGTCTACGTCACTAAGGAACAGGTGCATACTCTGGATGATGATGAGCTTGATCTCATTGCCAGAAGGTTCACCCATTTTCACCATGAGAGACGAGATCATAGGAGAAGTGGTTTCAGTGGTTGTTTTGAGTGTGGCGACACTTCTCACATCAAGGCCAACTGTCCTAAACTCAAGAAGAGAGATGAGAGTGAGCGCCCCAAATACCACAAGAAGGAGAGAAAACCCTTTGTGAAGGGCAAGCCGGGCAAGATGGCTAAGAGGGTAGCCAAAGCCGCTTCCACAACATTTGTTGCTGCTCTCAGCGACATCGACACTTCCTCAACTGAGGAGTCGAGCTCTGAGGAGGAGGAGTATCGAAGGAAGGAGGAGAAGAAGGACAAGAAGGGATGAGATTTCACCGGCCTTTGCTTCATGGCCAACAACGATCACAGCGGCGATGAGCTTGACTCATCTGAGGTACCACTATCCTATGACCAGCTTTCAATTAAACTAGATGAACCGAATGAAGTAGTTCTTGGTCAGGATAGGTTACTTGTGCAAGTCGCTAGAGATAGAAAAGACATTAGACTTAGGCTAGAATCTGTGTCTACTAATTATGCCATGCTTAAGTCTAGAGTTAATGATGCTAAATGTGAATCTTGTACTGTTGTTATGGGTGAGCTTGCTCAGTTGCGTTCTGTACATGCTCAAACTCTATTTGAGCTTGAGACTGCACAGAAGCAACTTTTGATGGTTGATTCTAGTCCTCATGATATAATTGAATGCATGAACTGTTCTTTATTACGTGAGAGCATTGATTTACGTAATAAGCATGTTCATGACTTACAGGCTAGATTGGAGAGGGCCGGTAGTTCTAAGGATGTGCAACCTGTTTGTGACACTTGCATAACCCTTAAGGACCAGCTAGGCACTGTTAGAGAGCGAGTTGAGAACCTTATGACTGAGAATGAGTACCTTCTTTCTGTGGTCAACAAATGCACCGAGGGAATGTGTAGGATGGACTTGCTCTTGTCCAAGACCAAGATGTGTGCTGATAGAGCAAGGTTAGCTCTAGGTTTTAGTTTTTAGAGGATTCCCTCAGACAGTGAGAACAAAACTATTTTTACCTCGCCCACTACCCTACAGAAAGAGAGAGCTCTGTTAGACACTCCATCAGTCAAAAAGCCTACCCGAACTCGAAAGAAAACCACTCCTCCTACAAAGAAAATTCCTCCCAAGAAAACCACTCAGCAGAAGCCCAAGGAGCCTGTGAGAGTTGCTCCTATGACCCATGAGAGTGCCCCTAGGAGAGTTTTTCATTGTTCCTACTGTCAGCGGGAGGGTCATTTGGTTCGGTTCTATTTTCGTCGCATAGAGGATGAGCGACGCTCTCAGGTGATGAGTTTCCAGGACATGCATTACCCATCTCGAGGTATGCATGAGTCTGAGTTTTACTCTCGTCCTGTTTTCGAGGCTCCTCGTGCTTCTCGGAGAGGTTTTGCTCCTCGAGGTGTTCACCATGTTCCATATAGTGGTAGACCTTGGGCGAGTAGATTTGTACCTCGTCTGAGTAGGAGACCTCGTCATGCTTTTAGATCTCAGCATGTAGGTAGACTTCGCACTTTGCATCATTCTGATTATCCTGTGCGTAGACAATCTACTTTTACTGTGCCTACTACTCGTATCACTCAGTGCCGGATGCCTCGTCATATATTCACTCACCCCAGCACTGAGCGATCGAGATTTTCTTATCATGTGTAGGCGCCGGACCGAGGCTTAGAGGGCACATGGATCAAGACTCCGGTTGTTCGCGCCATATGACCGGAGATGCAGCATGGTTCTCCAGCCTCACCTCAACCAAGCAAAGGGAACATATCACCTTTGGCAACAATCGAAGGAGTAGAGTAAAAGGTAAAGGTGTGGTAAGAATTAACTCAAATTTCACTCTCAAAGATGTTGCTTTGGTTGAAAACCTGGGATACAATTTGCTTTCTGTATCCCAGTTGATTGATGAGGGCTTCGAAGTGCGATTCCATCACGATACTTCGCAAATACTCAATTCTGATGGCGTTGTGGTGTGTAAGATCTTTAGAGTTGGGAGAGTTTTTGGAGCTGATTTTTCTGAGTCATCTGGTTCTTCTCATTGTCTTGTTGCACATTCTACTTCTGAGCTTTGGAAGTGGCATAGGAGACTAGGGCATATGAGCTTTGAGTTGCTCGCTCGTATGAGTGCCCTTTGTCTGATCCGAGGATTGCCCAAGCTCAAGTTTGAGAAGAATTTAGTTTGCGCTCTTTGTCGACATGGAAAAATGATTGCCGCTTCGCATTCACCAGTCACCACAGTGATGACTGAACAACCCGGAGAACTTCTCCACATGGACACTGTAGGTCCTTCTCGGGTTAGTTCTTTAGGCGGCAAGTGGTATGTGTTAGTCATTGTCGATGATTTCTCTCGCTACTCTTGGTTCTTCTTTCTTACCAGCAAGGATGAATTGTTTTCACACTTTCGGAGCTTGGCTTTGAGACTTTTCACTGAACTCCTTGGAGCATTAAAATTCATTCGAAGTGATAACGGCACTGAGTTCAAGAACAGTCTCTTTGTTGAGTTTTGCATGGAGCATGGCATAGAACATCAATTCTCTGCTCCGCGGGTTCCTCAACAGAACGGTGTTGTTGAGAGGAAGAACCACACTTTGGTTGAGATGGCTAGGACGATGCTCGATGAGCATAGGACTCCTAGAAAATTCTGGGCTGAGGCCATGAACACTGCATGTTACATCTCAAACCGAATATTCTTGCGCTCAATTTTGAACTTGACATCTTATGAGCTACGTTTTGGGAGACAACCCAAAGTTACTCATCTTCGAGTTTTTGGTTGTCGTTGCTTTATCCTAAAACGTGGAAACTTAGACTAATTTGAGTCGCGTTCTTCTGATGGGATTTTTTTGGGTTACACCACACATGGTCATTCTTATCGTGTTTATAATTTGGAGACTAACACTGTCATCGAGTCATGTGATGTAACTTTTGATGAATCGACCCCCTCTGTTAGTTCTACTCTTGAATAGGCAAATGAACACGACATGGAACAGACCATCTTCGAAGAAGAAGATCCTGGAGAGTTCGAGGATGAACCCCTACTAAAGCCGATCCCGCTTCGACTACTTCGGCACAAGGTCCCGAAGCAACTACCTCGACATCGGTCATCTTGGACCACTCCATCGCACAAGTTGAGGGGGAGACTGCATCCCGCCGCGAGGCTCCACATCATGTTCAAAGGATGACCCCTCCCGAGCAGATCATTGGTGAGCTTGATTAAAGGGTAACACGTTCTCATGCTCATTTCATTGATTCCACTTTTGTTGCTTCTTTTGAGCCCTTAGATGTCAGTCATGCACTTTCTGATTCTAGTTGGATCAATGCCATGCATGAAGAACTTGAAAATTTTGAGAGAAACCAAGTCTGGACTTTAGTTGATTCTCCACCAAATGTTCATTTCATTGGAACAAAATGGATTTTCAAAAACAAATAAGGGGAGGATGGGACTGTAGTTAGAAACAAGGCTAGACTTGTAGATCGGGGTTATTCTCAATTAGAAGGGATTGATTTTACTGAAACTTTTGCACATGTTGCTCATCTTGAGGCCATTAGGATTTTACTTGCATTTGCGGCATCTCGTGGTTTCAAACTCTATCAAATGGATGTTAAAAGTGCTTTTCTTAATGGCTTCATAGGCGAAGATGTTTATGTAAAACAACCCCTGGTTTTGAAAACCCCAAATACCCACATAAAGTCCTTAAACTTCATAAGGCTCTTTATGGACTCAAGCAGGCCCCTCGGGCTTGGTATGATAGACTTAAGTCTTTTCTGCTTGAGCGGGGATATTTGATGGGATCTGTTGATAAAACCCTGTTCACTCTCAAGCATGGCAAAGATTTCCTCCTAATCCAGATTTATGTGGATGATATCATCTTTGGTGGCTCTTCTCATGCTTTGGTTGCCGAGTTTGCAGATACCATGAGCAGGGAGTTCGAGATGTCCATGATGGGCGAACTCACATTTTTCCTTGGTTTGCAAATCAAGCAAAGCAAATAAGGTACATTCGTCCACCAGATGAAGTACACCAAGGACCTGCTCAAGAAGTTCGACATGGCTGATGCGAAGCCCCTTGCCACTCCAATGGCTACGTCTGTAGCATTGGATCCTGACGAGGATGGAGAAGCCATAGATCAAAAGGAGTTCCGAAGCATGATCGGATCCCTCCTCTACTTGACTGCTACGAGGCCGGACATACACTTCGCAGTGTGTCTGTGCGCTTGATTTCAGGCTTCACCACGAGCTTCGCACCACCAAGCGGTAAAGGGCATTCTCAAGTATCTCAAACATACTCTCAAATTTGGCATTTGGTATTCTGCGTCTTCCTCTTTGTGCCTTCGGGGTTATTCCGATGCGGACTTTGCTGGGTGTAGAATTGATAGGAAAAGTACCTCTAGTACTTGTCATTTTTTGGGTACCTCTCTGGTTTGCTGGTCTTCTTGCAAACAGTCTAGTGTTGCACAATCGACGGCTGAGGCCGAATATGTTGTTGCAGCTAGCTGTTGCTCTCAGATTTTGTGGATGGGTTCCACTTTGCGGGATTTCGGGTTAGATTATAAGAGTGTTCCCTTTTTCTGTGATAACACTAGCGCTATTTGTATTGCAAACAACCCGGTTCAGCATTCCAGAACCAAACACATTGATGTGTGATATCATTTTCTCAGAGATCATAATTAGAAGGGTGATATTGAACTTCAATATGTTGATACCCAACACCAGCTAGCCGATATTTTCACAAAACCCCTCGATGATTCTCGTTTTGCCTACTTGCGTGGGGAACTTAGTGTTTGTCACCCTTACGGCATTTTGTGAGGGGGAGCAGATTTTAATTGTCTTGCATATGCTCATCATGTGTGAAATTGCATTTACATCTTTTGCACTTATATGCCTGATTTTAATTCATGAAATCATGTCAGCTCAGCTCTATTTAATATGTCTGAAACATTGTGTGCATGATTCTTCTTTCTAAAATCAAATCATGCTCACTGCTTAGTCTTGAATCTAGCATGTTTAGGCGGGACTGCTTTAGCTATCTTTTATCTGCTTGATAACAAGACTCCTTTTCTCTGGATGCTAAACATTGTAACTTTAAAAATTGTGTTATTTACTCATGGATATTCATAAAGTGCTAAACAATTTTTTCACTTAATTCAAATCCCAAACTCCATGATTTGTATGATACAAGTGAAAAAGATCCAGGTGGGTTTGTTTGTCGCACTACTCTATTCTAGACTGCTTAGCATTGCACATTGGTCTGAACTGGGATAGTGTAGTGTATGCCAAAATCACTGCCTTAAGCTTCTGATGGCTTTCATGCCTAGGCTTGGCCTGATTGGAAAGTATAAGGTGGACAAACAAATAATCCCTGGCATTATGAAAAGAACAACAAAAATTCATTGTTTATCAAGTTTGCTTTCAATGCTCCACTTGAACTGGGCTTGTCTGTCTAGAGTAGAAATTGACTAGCTTTGCACAGTCCTTGTTTTTACTTGTCTAGTTCCCTTGATTGAGTGGTGATGCTTTTATTTCAAACTGATAAAATCACATGTTGTCATCATGTTTTTAGAGAATGTTAAATTGAGCTGAGCACATGAAAATTGGTATTAAAGTTGGTATATTTTTGCTTTACATGTCTTTGCAATTCTGCCCATTTCGACACTATGCATCTTTTTTAATGCTCCTTGATGCCTGCATTGCCAAAGGGGGAGAAATTTTTGGGTTCTCTGCAGCAAGGGGGTAAAATAACTCAGGGGGAGTTTTTATCTTGCAAAGGGGAGATTTGCCGAAGGGGATTTTACTCTTTTCAAAAGGGGGAGGAAAATTATTTTGTCAAGTGACATGATTTGGCTCGATTTTGAGTTTTTATGGTCACTTGTGTGCTGAAATTTTTCAAATTTTCTTGAACTTGAATTTGGTTGTCAATGCACTCATCAAGGGGGAGATTGAGAAACCAAGGGTTGGTTTCGGAGTCTGTGATGAGTGATTGACAGATTCTACCCTCTGATTCGAAGGGGTCCCTCCGAAGGGGTTCAGAAGTTGGTTCTCCGAAGGTGTTCGGAGGCTGGTTCTCCGAAGGTGTTCGGAGGCTGTTTCACCGAAGGGTTCGGTGGCTCTGGTTGCTGTAGCTGTTGCAGCAGAGTGTGCCTATCGAAGGGGTCCGACAGTACACGATGACTGAGTTGTACCGAAGGGCTCGGTACTTTGGGCGGTACACCGGAGTGTGTATCGGAGGTTGTTTACCCGGAGAGGACTCCGGGGTACTGGAAACACTTGTCTATCTATCTGTGATGCGCAGGTGACTTAGGAGGCGATGGAAGGTTCATAGCAAGTGAACCTGGGTCAAGCGGGAGGCTTGATTCCAGGGGAGCAGGGAGCTCCTGTCACGAAGGCTGCGAAGGGGTCAAGGTCGGACCTCGGGTCGAGGTGCGCCAGGAGAAGGCAGTAAGTGCGGAGCCTGGCTCCGGGTGAAGGTACTCCGAGACGAAGTCCTCAGAGGCGAGGCACGATGAAGGGTACTCCGAATGGAGTGACTTCGGAGTATGGTGGATCAAGTCCTCAGTCAATAAGGCAAGGTGTTCGAAGTGTGCTCCGGAGGGAGACACTCGAAGGTATACCCAACAAAGGTCTTAGAAGTCGAGGTGCATCGAAGGCATGGTCCGGGTGAGGATCGTCGAGGAGTGTGCTCGGGGAGAGAAACTACGACGAAGTGCTCACGGAATGCTTCATGCGGAGGCCTTGGACAAAGGAGGGACTTCGAAGGGTGGTACTCCGAAGGTGGGGCTTCGGAGTGAGGCTGGCTTCGGAGTGAAGCTGACTTCGTAGCAAGGCAGGCTCCGGAGCGAGGCTGGCTCCGGAGTGAGACTGACTTGAGGTACTTCGGCCATGCATGGCTTCGGTACACGGACTGACGGAGTTCGAGCTGGGAGAAGCTGTGAAGCCGTGGTGGTCCACTCTGAAGGTGTTGGTGCGAAGGCCAAATGGCTTTGACGGCTTCGGCTCAAAACCGTCACTGTATCGAAGGCTGACTTCGGTGAAGCGAAGGCCGTCAGGCTCAAGGCTTCTCACCGAAGCTACCGCACCCCTCGCGTGCGAAGGGGGGCTTCAGAAGGGTCCAAAACTGCAAAGGCTAACAACGTCTGTTCTGCAAAAGCTGGTGTTGTCCCCTCTGCGAAGCTGACAAAAGAAGCCTCCAAATAAAGTAGACTACCAGTTGTACCCCCCTGTTCTGAGGAGACAAAAACAGTGTAAACCCTAGGGGTAAATAGTCTATTCACAGGGCTGAATAGTGCCTATAAATAGTGGAGGCTAGCTAGGTCACATCAACACTTTGAGCAGTCGTTTTTGAGCTCCTGTGCTAGCCACCACATACCTTGTATTCATCCCGTGAGTTCATTTTGTGTTCCTGTTCAAGCATTGAAGATTTGATTCTGTGTTCATTTACTACTTGAGCTTGTATGCATACTTCTCTGCATGCTTCGATCTCTCTTGTCTCACTTCTTTTGAGTTGAGTTTGTGCACTAAATCTTTTCTAGAGAAGTGTGTGAGAAGCCTGTTCGAGCGAAGTGTGTTTTTCAGTGTCTATTTGCTCCGTGTAAACTGGAGGCTAGACCTCTCTGATTACTAGCGAAGCACTATCTTTGTGCTGAATCGAAGCCCGTTTTCTTCTCTTGTCGAAGCACTGTCTCTGTGTGCGTTTAGACCTTCGAAGTACGGATCCCAGCACTAGTTGCTATCACTAAGTATTCGGTCGAAGTCCGCAGAGGGAAGTCTGCTCTTGCGAAGTCTGTAGTGCGAAGCCTACTCGAAGGCACCCAGTGTGCGGAGCCTACACTGACTTAGCAAAGCTGATCGAAGTCCTCGGAGGGAAGTCCGCTCTTGCGAAGGGTGAAGTGCGAAGCCTGCACGAAGGCACCCTGTGTGCGAAGGCTGCACTGACTTAGCAGAAGCTGAATTTTCGGGGTTGTGGGTGGAGCGAAGTCTTCTTGGCTTCAAACTTTTGCTCCTTGCGAAGCCTGTATTCGGAGCTGTGAAATACCTCCAAACCAGAACTTCGAAGGGTGTGTTCGAAACCTGTTCCGCAGAAGACAAAATTAAAACAAAAGGCTAATTTTAGTCTGAAATTTTAAAAGCTCCCATTCACCCCCCTCTGGTCGCCGTTTCCGGTCCAACAATTGGTATCAGAGCGGGTTAAGATCACCAGTTGACCTTAACCGGTTTTGTGATCTATTGGTGACATGGACAGAGTTAGTAAAATACCTCTGTTCGATGGGACAAATTTTGCATACTAGAAGGTGCGCATGGAGGCTTACTTGCTAAGCCAAGGAAATGCAATTTGGGAGATTGTGGACTCACAATACTCCATCCCTGAAACTCGCACCTCTCAAACAGAGAAGGATCAGTATAATGCCAACTCCAAGGCAAGAAATATATTGTTCATTGGTTTGAGTAGAAGTGAGCTCGACAGGGTTCAGCACCTTAGGACAGCTAGGAAAATTTGGACTACACTCACTATCTTTCATGAGGGCTCTACACAGATTAAGGCCAGGCGCCAAAGCACATACAATCAACAGTATCAACTATTTGTGCAGGCACCTAGTGAATCTATAGATGCCATGTTTTCTCGCTTTGATGCAATAGTGAGTAACTTGCGGTCCAACGGAACGCTTGCTTACAATGATCATGATAGGGCTATCAAGCTTCTCTATGCTCTTGATCGTAGCATATGGGAAGTGAAGATATCCAGCATTGAGGAGTCCACATGTTATGACACATTGAACTGTGATGAGCTCTTCAGCAAGCTGAAGTCCACAGAGATTGCCAAGGCATCTCTTGCAGTGCATAGGAACTCCTTGCCACAGCAATTGGCATTGGTTTCTAGCACTAGCCGTGGCACCACTGCAGAACCAAGCACATCAGGCACTTGTGTTTTTGCAGATGGTTTTGTTTTGTCCTCCCTGGTCTCCGTCACTAAGGAACAGGTGGATACTCTAGATGATGATGAGCTTGCTCTCATTGCCAAAAGGTTCACCCGTTTTCACCATGAGAGACGGGATCAGAGGAGAAGTGGTTTCAGTTGTTGTTTTGAGTGTGGCGACACTTCTCACATCAAGGCCAACTGTCCTAAACTCAAGAAGAGAGATCAGAGTGAGCGCCCCAAATACCACAAGAAGGAGAGGAAACCCTTAGTGAAGGGCAAGCGGGGCAAGGTGGCTAAGAGGGTAGCCAAAGCCGCTTCCAAAGCATTTGTTGCTGCTCTCAGCGACATCCACACTTCCTCAACTGAGGAGTCGAGCTCTGAGGAGGAGGAGTATCCAAGGAAGGAGGAGAAGAAGGACAAGAAGGGACGAGATTTCACCGGCCTTTGCTTCATGGCCGACAGCGATCACAGTGGCGATGAGCTTGACTCATCTGAGGTACATTCTCAAACTCTAACTGAGCTTGAGACTGCACAGAAGCAGCTTTTGATGGTTGATTCTAGGCCTCATGATATAATTGAATGCATGAACTGTTCTTTATTACGTGAGAGCATTGATTTACATAATAAGCATGTTCATGACTTACAGGCTAAATTGGAGAGGGCCGGTAGTTCTAAGGATGTGCAACCTGTGTGTGACACTTGCATAACCCTTAAGGACCAGCTAGGCACTGGTAGAGAGAGAGAGCTGAGAACCTTATGACTGAGAATGAGTACCTTCTTTCTGTGGTTAACAAATGCACTGAGGGAAAGGGTAGGATGGACTTGCTCTTGGCCAAGACCAAGATGTGTGCTGATAGAGCAGGGTTAGCTCTAGGTTTGGGTTTTGAGAGGATTCCCTCAGACAGTGAGAACAAAACTATTTTACCTCGCCCACTACCCTACAGAAAGAGAGAGCTCTGTTAGACACTCCATCAGTCAAAAAGCCTACCCGAACTCCAAAGAAAACCACTCCTCCTGCAAACAAAATTCCTCCCAAGAAAACCACTCAGCAGAAGCCCAAGGAGCCTGTGAGAGTTGCTCCTATGACCCATGAGAGTGCTCCCTAGGAGAGTTTTTCATTGTTCCTACTAGTCAGCGGGATGGTCATTTGGTTGGGTTCTGTTTTCATCGCATCAAGGATGAGCGACGCTCTCAGGCGATGAGTTTCCAGGACATGCATTACCCATCTCGAGGTATGCATGAGCCTGAGTTTTACTCTCGTCCTGTTTTCGAGGCTTCTCGTGCTTCTCGGAGAGGTTTTGCTCCTCGAGGTGTTCACCATGTTCCATATGGTGGTAGACCCTGGGCGAGTAGATTTGTACCTCGTTTGAGTAGGAGACCTCGTCGTGCTTTTAGATCTCAGCATGTAGGTAGACCTCGCACTTTGCATCATTCTGATTATCCTGTGCGTAGACAGTCTACTTTTACTGTGCCTACTACTCGTATCACTCAGTGCTGGATGCCGACTTTCTTCCTTGGTTTACAAATCAAGCAAAACAAACAAGGTACTTTTATGCATCAGACGAAGTACACCAAGGACTTGCTGAAGCGCTTTGACATGAACGATGTGAAGCCACTTGCCACTCCGATGGCTACCTCAGTAGCGCTTTATCTGGATGAAGATGGAGAAGAGGTGGATCAGAAGGAGTTTCGGAACATGATCGACTCTCTTATCTACTTGACAGCTACGAGGCTGGACATACACTTCGTAGTATGTCTATGCGCTCGTTTTTAGACTTCTCTAAGAGCTTCACATCATCAAGCAGTAAAATGCATATTGAGGTAACTAAAACACACTCTTAAATTTGGCATTTGGTATTCTGCATCATCATCTTTATGTCTTCGATGTTTCTCTGATGCCAATTTTGCTGGGTGTAGAATTGATAGAAAAAGTACCTCTGGTACTTGTCATTTTTGGGGTTCTTCTTTTGTTTGCTATTCTTATCGGAAATAGTCTAGCGTTGCACAGTTGTGGCGCCCCGATTTACCAAAATCGAAACATTATTGAATTTCATAAGAAAAACAATAATACAAGAGGTTCATCATACGACACGTACATACGAGCAATCATTCGTGGTACACAGACCACAATTATTACAAAAGAGTAAAATTAAAATAAGTAATAAAAAGCATGACGAAAGCCCTCTTCAGGATCTTTCTTCTTGACTGGGTCGCTACTCCAGACCATCCTCGTAGTAGGCATCCTCTGAAGTGTGTCCAATGGGTATGAGTACAAAAAGTACTCAACAAGCCACCGCAAATGCAATAGTAATGCACGGTAATAACAATGGAAGGGTAATGGCTAAAAGTGCGGAAAAGTACATTTTCAGTTATTGCATTTAGTGTAGTCAAATTTTATCATGCGGAAATATAAACATGAACATTAGTAACACCATCTAACTCGAGGAGTACGTTTTACCTCCTCGCACAACAGTCCTTACATGTCAAACCATCATGCACATACATATCAAAAGTAATCTAATTGTGGGATGTCACGCAACCCGCCCTTGACTGTGGGCTCGGCTTTTCGAAAAGATTTAAGACTCTGATCAGAGATGTACTACTGGACCCACAAGGCACGCACTCATCCCTAACACCAAGGTGTAACGAGATGACCCATACCACGGGACCTCGTGCAAAAACCTTAGCATGAAATGCTCTAAGCGATAACCACCGCTCTAGGTTTCGCTGGCGCGCCAGGCCGCATCCCGGCTAACGTCGCACCCCCTTTTGTGCCACGTCGGTACAAGCCACCCACAGGTACTGCTTGACCCATCTCCAAATGGTGGCCTCGGTTTGGAACACTCCATACTTTAGTTAGGACTTACCCATTAGACTTGTGGTTAGTACGGAAGTGTATTGCAACAGATCCCGTAGACCGGTCCTTATAGTGCCCCGGGTGCTACCGACCAATGCCCTAGCTTGCACCCGGAACCCACCATGCATTCACTCACAACCACAACTCATCACCGACAGAATTCCAAGGATAAAAATATCGGGGATCATATAGTAGAACCATGTTGCTACGACTCATTTTTATCCTATAGCAATTGTGCCAATAAATTGGACACTAGCTAATAATACTAATAATATAGTGACAAGGAGGTTAGGCGAGATAGCATGGCTTGGGTTGCACATCAAGGTCGGGGGATCCTAAATAAATATATTGTAAGGGCTTCATTTGACTAATGCATGTATATCCTATGTGTTTTAGCGATAGTTTAATAAAACATGGGTTCATTATGCTCAAAAGATTGGTTTGGTGACTTGCCTTCATCAACGAATGGGGAGGGAGGAACTTCCGGGTAATATTCCGGCTCATTGGCGACATCGTAGTCTTCCCAATAAAAGTAAAATAAAATAAAATAAATACAATCATCCAATTAAACAATACAAAACCACACAACAAACACATAGGTTTTGATTGGTCCAAATTAAAGAAAACCAAGTTGTTTAGTTTCTGAAACATATTTTATAAATAATTTAAAATGAACTGAAATGGAATATTGTCCTTTATATAAGGGGTTTTAATTGTGAATAATCTCATTTTCAGTTTTCTAATTAATTTAAAATGAAAGGTTCAGAGAAAACTTAGTGGTTTCATTATATTAATAGGAAATGAATAAATATAAACTTTATTGAAATTTAAATAATTGAATTTGCATTTTACCCTAAGGTCATTTGAATACTTTATTAAATAAACATGAAATGTCCAAAGTAAACATACTGTTTTTATTGTATGAACATGTAGAGAATAATATTACAAATTTTCTGAAATTGAAATGGTAATTTTTGAAGTTAAAATGCGCCAGATATGAATTATAGAAGTTTAAAAGCATTTATGGAATTTAATTTAAATTCAAAATAGCCTCGGGTCCACGGTGAGCGAGGCCCACGGTGAACCCGCGCACTGTGCGCGTGCACCGGATCGACCTGGACCGTTGGATCCAGATCCAACGCAAGAGGGCGATGCGGGGGAGTTAAAATAACGCGGACGACTGAGATTAAAACATTGAACTGGTACGCGATGAACGACCAGATTAAACATGGGTTTTTAAAACTAACGGACGCGCGAGATTAAAACATAACCCTTCCCTCAATCCGACGGTGCAGATTAAACCGCACATGGGTATTAATCAGTACCGTTAGATCCAGATTGCACGGCCAGGATCAAATCCGACACGGCACGGGTACTCGACCCATGCCGGTCGTCTTCTCCGGCGACGGCGAGCAGGCCTGAGGCCACGACGAGCGACGACGGTCGTATCTAAGGCCTAAAACAGAAAGAGGACACTACGGGGATCATGAGGGTACCATTGGTGGGGTTAACGGTCGACAGAGCGTGGCCGACGACGAGCGGAGGCGACGAAGATGTTCGGGTCCTCGTCGGCGGTGGCGTTCCGGTGGGGTTCGTCGACGAAGGAGTGGTGGCCGAGGTCGGTGTGGTCTTGGCGGTCACGGAGGTACGGTCGGCGTGGACGGAGAAGGACTCCGGTGATGGCGAGCGGGGGCTGGAGTGCGGGTGACGGTGGTGCGCTAAAAATCGGAGTGTGAGTGCTCTGTTCGTTCTCGCAGCGAGAGGGCGTAGGGGTATAACGCGGATGGGCAGGGTGTTTAAATAGGGCTATCGGCGAGGGCAGAGGGGGCGCAATTGACGGTGGCCGAGAGTAAACGTGTTTAAATGCCGGCGAGCTCGGGTTGTACTCGATCCATCGAACCTGGACGCGAATCGGTTGGATTTGAATGGGGGAAACGGTCACCGCGGACCGGGGGTTGTAATGGCGGGCTCAATTTGAGGGGAAGGGGTCGGGAGCAATGGATCCGAGGCGCGTTATGGCATCGGCCGGCGAAGGGGGGGATTTGGGTGCGGATCTCGTGGGGAAGACGGATCCGACAGGTGGGGGCCACCGGGCAGCGGGCGCGAGCGAGCGGGCGAGGCGACTGATGGGTGGGGTCGGGCAGTTGGGCACGCGCTCGAGGGGAGAGGGGCTCGCTGACAAGTGGGACCCGGGTGTCAGTCCGAGGCACGCGGGGTAACGGGCTGGGCCAGCCGGGAGAGAGAGAAAGTGAGGGAGAGGGCCTGTTACTGTTTAAAAGGTTTTCTGATTAAAAATAATTACAGAAAATGGATTACAATATTTGGGCTAATTCCAAGGTTGATAAAAATTTGTAAAAATTCTCAAAAATATATCTTGGCCTTGGGATCATATACAAAATTTTCTAGCCCCTGGTTTGGTTATTTCATGTATGTTCTAGTTCAAGAAGGCTAAGGAGGGCATTATAGGCATTTCCAAAATAAATAATTCCAGGAAAAATATATTTAATGATATTTTTATTTCTTTGAAAATTTGGGGTGTTACAACAGTCTACAACCGAGGCTGCGTATGTAGCTGTTGCTCACATATTTTTTTGATAGTTTCTACTTTGCGGGATTTTGGGTTGGATTTTAAGGGTGTTCCACTTTTTTGTGATAACACTAGTGCCATTAATTTAGCCAACAACCCAGTTCAACATTTTATAACCAAACACATTGATGTGCGTTATCACTTTTTGAGAGACCATAATGAGAAGGGTGATATTGAATTGAGATATGTTGATACCTAGAACCAGCTTGCAGACATTTTTACCAAGCCTCTTGATGCTTCTCGATTTGCATTTTTGAGAGGAGAGCTTGGTGTTTGTCATCCCTATGACATCTTGTGAGGGGGAGTTGTGTGTCATTGCATAAGCTTCTATCATATGATTAACTGCTTTTAAATGTACTTGCATGTATATGCCCTTGAATTATTGTCTTTAATCATGATGATTTTGCTCTATTGAATATGTCTGATATTTGTCATGAGCATGGCTTTTATTTCTGAAAATTAAAACATGGTCACTGTTTAGTCTAGTAACTAGCATGAGTAGACTGATTGCGTTTGCTATATTTTACATACCTCGTAGCTAAGTCTGTTGCACTTGGATGCAAACATGAAACTTGAACATTTAAATGTTTTCATGGAAATCTTGTTCTGAAAATTAATAAAAATCATGAAATTGATATCCAAGTCTTTTGTGCTGACGTTGAAAAGATCTAGGTGGGTTTGCTTTATTGCACTACATTGTTCTACACTGCTTACCATAGCACTTTGATAAGAACTAGAACACTGTAGTGTATGCCATGACTAATGCTTTAAGCTTCTGATGGTTTTTGCCTGACCTAGGCTTGTCTTAGTCGGTTAGCATAAGGTTGACATGCAAATAAAACAAAAATCTTGAAAATATTGCATAATTACAAGTTTGCTGAAACTCCATGTTATTTGACTATGCATATCTCGGTAGTATTTTCTAGCTTTTGCATTCCATGTTTTACCATGTTTAGTATGCTAGTCTGAGTGGTGATGCTTTTGTTTGGTAAACCTGAAAATGCTTGCTCTTGATTTCCTTTGGATATGATTCACCTGAGCTTATCATTCAGTACTTTTAGACAATATTCAAGGCAAATGCTTGTTTTGTACTATAATTGCTGCTAATCATGTTTTAGAATCTTGCAAATGCACTCACCCTCATATCTCTCTTTGCATCATTTGTATCACCTTGATGACTACATTGCCAAAGGGGGAGAAATAGTGTATTTCTTCTGTTGAAGGGGAGGATCATTTGTCAAAGGGCGAGAATTTTTAAATCAAGTGACATGTTTTTGCTCTTTTCTGAGTTTTTATGGTCACTTGTGCGCTGAACTTCCACATCTTATTTGTTTCTTTTGGGAGTTGTCAATGCACTGATCAAGGGGGAGATTTAGAAACCAAGTGGGGTTTGCACTGTGGTTTTATCTTTGTGATGAGTGATTGACAAGTTTACCTGTTTCATGTTCTAGACATGTGTTTGCTGTTTGGGGTTCACTGATGGGATCAGTGTGCATCTTGCTTGGAGATTCATGTTTTGCTTGTCTCATATTGTGTAGGGTTGAGATGTGAGTCAACTGTCAACGGCAGGTGATCGAGGTCAAGCAGGGAGCTTGATGCTAGATGGTCAAGGATGCCGGGTAAAGTTAAGAAAGATCTTAGGCGTATACGTGGAGATAGATCAATACATGAACGAACAAATGATCGGGATAGTGTGTTGACCAAGTCAACGAAAGAGAGGCAGTGCAAGTGACAAGGCAGCTCGAGGGGTCGAGAGCGGGAGAGACTTGCTGGCGGTCGAGTTCACAGGTTGGTGACACGTGCTGAAGTGGAGTCGTAGTCGCTATGAAATCTTCGAATCTGGACAAACTACCTTTAGATAAGATTTTATATTTTTAGCCATGTGGGCCTTCGTGTCTGTAAAAAACCATAGGAGTATTTTTATCTTTTCCTTTTTTGAATTGCCTATAAAAGACCCCCTAGTCCTATGGTTTCTAGCAACTCATCCACTTTTAAATCAGTTCACTTTACCAAAATTCCAAAGATTTCTCTTGTACTTTACTGTTCTTCATCGCCGGTATTTTTCTCTAGAATCACTGTTGTTGTTTTATTCTTCGACGCCGTTTTCTTGTAGCAGTCTTCAGTGCCGGATACAGTCGCCACACTGGTTTTCTTTGGGCATCGCCCCAAGCAGTCTTCTCCGGATTTCTTCGTGCCTCCGGTTTTCTTTGCACCACAGGTAGCGATGGATTTGGATCGGATATGGATGGAAACGAATCCGGATAGCACTATTTACCGCATTTTATTTCGAATACGAATACGGATTCGGATGTTTTTGGATACGAATACAAAACGGATATTTTGAATATGGATACATATTTGGATGTTTACTCGGTTTTAACTCAAAATGTTCATCGTTTCACAAAATATCCAAAAGTTCAAAGTGTCCAATATCATGACAAGTCTCGCATTTTTTAGACTTTATTTGATTTTTTAGAATTAAAAAAACCTTAATCTCCACATTACCTACGGAGTGTCGTAACATAGATTTTTTAGACTTTTATTTGATTTTAGTGCATCATTTTAGGTACTTGCAGTTCAAATTTCACATATTCCAATTTAAATCCTAGAAACACAATTAATGAATTAAAAATAGCAAATGGATCTAGAAAAATAATAAAAATATATGGAATGAGATATGTTTTATTTTGATTATCAAAAAATTCAAGTTCAAATAAACATTTAATCATAAATTTATTTTAAACCATAGCCTATTACTTCTCAAAACTATAATTCATCTAAAGAGAATCTCACGTTTCATAACATCCTATATGATAAATTTCTTGAAACAATTTCAAAAGTTTATCATAGTATCTACGTATAATATTATAATACCATGGCAAGTCTCATATTTTTCAGACTTTATTTGATTTTTTATAATTAAAAACCATTAAGCTCCACATTACCGAGGAAGTGTTGTAACGTAATTTTTTTAACATTTCTTTACATTTAGTGGATAATAACTAAAAATGGACATAAAATTATGAATATGATTTTTCTATAAATTTTAGTGCATTATTTTAGGTACTTGTAGTTCAAATTTCATATATTCCAATTTAAATCCTAGAAACACAATTAATGAATTAAAAATAGCAAATGTATCTAGAAAAATACAAAACAATTATATGTAATGATATATGTTGTATTTTGATTATAAAAAATTCAAGTTTAAATAAACATTTAACCATCAATTTACTTTAAACCATAGCCTATTACTTCTCAAAACTCTAATTCATCTCAAGAGAATATGAGGTTTCGTAACATCCTATATGATAAATTTCTTGAAACATTTTAAAAATTTTATCATAGTATCTATATTTAATATTATAACACCATGACAAGTCTCGTATTTTTCAGACTTTATTTGATTTTTTTATATTTAAAAAACCCTTAAGCTCCACATTACCGATGAAGTGTCATAACATAATTTTTTAACATTTCTTTAAATTTAGTATATAAGAACTAAAAATAGACACAAAATTGTGAATATGATTTTTTTTATAAATTTTAGTGCATTATTTTAGGTACTTGCAGTTCAAATTTCACATATTCCAATTTAAATCCTAGAAACACAATTAATGAATTAAAAATAGAAAATGTATCTAGAAAAATACAAAAAAAATATATAGAATGAGAAATGTTGTATTTTGATTATGAAAAATTTTTAAGTTTAAATAAATATTTAACTATCAATTTACTTTAAACCATAGCATATTACTTCTCAAAACTCTAATTTATCTCAAGAGAATGTGATGTTTCGTAACATCCTATATGATAAATTTCTTGAAATATTTTCAAAATTTTATCATAGTATCTATGTATAATATTATAACACCATGACAAGTCTTGTATTTTTCAGACTTTATTTGATTTTTTTATATTTAAAAAGCCCTTAAGCTTCACATTACCGATGAAGTGTCGTAACATAATTTTTTTAACATTTCTTTAAATTTAGTTGATAAGAATTAAAAATGGACACAAAATAGTGAATATGATTTTTCTATATATTTTAGTGCATTATTTAGGTACTTGCAGTTCAAATTTCACATATTCCAATTTAAATCCTAGAAACACAATTAATGAATTAAAAATAACAAATGGATCTACAAAAATACAAAAAAATGGAATGAGATATGTTATATTTTGATTATAAAAAAGTTTTAAGTTCAAACAAACATTTAATCATTAATTTACTTTAAACCATAGCTTATTAATATTCACTAACTTAAGTATTCCATAATTATATAAATAATAAATAAACCATTAATATAGTGATAATATATCATCTTGAGTCTATGTTTAATTTGTATGAAATCCTAAAAGGAATACGGATGTATCCATTTTCATATCCACATTCAGCAGAATTCGGATACCTGTTTTCATATCCACATTTGTAAAACGAATTCAGATGTTTTCGAATATCATCCGTATTTAATTCAGATACGAATAAAAATATCCATATTTACAATTATTCGAATACGAATACAATAATTCGAATATTCTGACGTCCATATTCAATCCCTAACCACGGGCACTCTACTGTGCTGCTTGATTCTACGCCTGCATGTTCCTGCTTCTCCCGAAGCCTGAGTCACCATGGAAATGTTCATGCTTCAGTTTTCTCCGCTGCTAGGAACTTCGCTCAACACCAGGTGCGAGCAGGCTTCTATTACTGCAGTACTACTCGACTGACACCTCTGTTCAACACCAGCACAGGTCCGTAGAGAGTAAAGTTCAGGTACGAAATTAATCTCCTGAGTTAATTAGTGTTTTAATTAAGTCAAGAGATTAGTGCATTTTTATTCGTATAATCCATTTCTGGTCTGTCACGTCATTATCTCAAGGAATTTTTTCTAAGAGCATGATGAAATGAACGTTTATTGAAATTAGTTTGCCTATGATTTTTGTGATTTTAATGGTCTAATTAATTATAGATGTATGATGAAATGTCAGTTTTCTATTGAAATACTTGTTGATCTATTGTGTGATCAGTGATTTGTTTTTAATCTGCTTTATGTGTTTTGTACGGGTGTATTTTCAATGAGGACATCGGTTGGTTTTTGAAGGCTAGATTAATTTTAGTGCTTGTGATCTCTCAGATTATCCCATCATATAATATATGACTGGAGAGTGATAGCACTTGTTTTTTCTAGGATTTTACTGTGTTAACTTATTGGCTTCCGCTTGTTTATTTAGAGGTGTGTTGGGTGTTTAGAAAATTCCATCGATTCGAAAGAATCTATTGAGGCGCCTGTTCATCCCCTGCCCCTTTAGTCGCCCGTTACGATCCTACATTCTAAGTGTAAGTGGACTGATGTGCTAGAATTCATTAGTCAAATGCTCCAGCTGCAAGCCTAAGCAATATTTTTCTATCCAAGTATTTCATTTCAAACTCAAATTTCACATGGTATTTAGACCATATTCATAATTCATTCAGGAATCTTCATTATTCATGTAGCATTTCTTTCAAAGAAATATACTATATACTACTAATACTAATACTATTTTATTCTTTCTATCTTGGTTCGAGACATGATACTTCATGTACCTTCATACAAACGTCTGATCCAAGCTCTCATGCAAATAACAACATCAATCAATTCATTACTCAACATAATCTGACTTCAAGTCGATTTTTAACTTCATGTTGATTCATTCAACTCCTGGTTGATTTTAATATTCAACTGCTAGTTGACTGCCATTGAGATTATATTTCTAAAGGTAATTCAGCCCATGATCGGAGAATAAATTTCACAATCAACTCCTGCTAGTTGAGTGAACTTTATACAACAAGTCATTATTCATGTCTTACTATTTTCTTCTTTGTTAGACAATTCAGTTATCATTGCTTTCTGACAATCTTTTCAATCTAACCTCTTCATTCATTCAACGAGCTATACAAGCTCAAGGTCAAGATTTATGATTGTGACAACAATAAATAATAAGTGTCGATAGTTGGCAGTTGATATATCACTTCTATAACTTCTAGTTTTTTCATCATGAATTGCACATTCTGGTGTTTCATTATCTTGCTCACCATTAGTTCCTATCATAGGAGCAAGACCCTTTAGTGTACCAACGGCTATATTGGTGCGCACCTTATCACCGGTTTATTCCTTCATGGAAAGATTCACATTGGTATGCCTATTTCTAAGGTTCCATACCATTTCCCAGGTCTCAACTGGCTCCCCTTCTTTCTGTGGGGCAGTTTTCATGATTAAGTATGATAAGCTCACATGTCTTGTTTTCACCAGATGTCTCTGGTTACTTAGGGACATGAAGAACCAGAGTTTTCGTCCTATTATTTTTGTTCGAGACATTTGGACAAGATGAGGGATACCTTTCTTTCTTTAGTATTTCACCCTCTCCGGTGCATTACATTCAGGTAATACAACTTAGTCATGCTTTTCATATCACAAAAAAAATTAGGCAATATAACTTCTAGTTATGTGGCACTTCGGGTCCTTCTGTACTTCTAGTACTTCTTACATTGCATTCACTAGTGTGAGGTGATGTGCACAATTCATTTCATTTCTACCATAATTTGCCAACATTTTCATGCAAGGGTTCATTCTCTCCCCCTAAATGACGGAAAATTATAAAAGTAGAAGGCTACATGCAAATCTCCATTCACAAGTTTTACGAACTTCTCAGAGAGACCCTTTTCAGTCTACTATGGTAGTAGGATAGGCTCATACTTCAGATGGAAATCCAACACTAGTTGCACTGCCGTTGAGTAGATGTTGTATGTCAATGGTCTGAATTATGTTTGAGATCCGCTACATTTAGAACTGTATGTCCTATTCATGATGGATAAATTACAACTCTACAATAAAGGTATAGCAATTCTTTTAATTCTTCATTGCTTATGCTTAGTCCATTCAGGTAGACAAGTGATACTTAGTGCAGAACTTTGTCTCTCATGTCAATGCATTAGTCATCAACCTCTATTCTGTAGCATTGTCCATTCAGGTGGACTACTTTGATGATCAAGACATGAGGATCAAGAAGACAATAGACCTGCATATGTCTATTACAAAGATTTACGAGCTTGAAGCAGTATCATACTAGCCCATAAAAGTGTTCAATAAGACCAAAATATCCTCTAGATACAGTCTAGGAATAATTTCACATTGGTCTTGTGATTAATTTCCTAGCGGTGCATGTGGGCACATTAATATTCATGATTTAGGAAATTATTTCACTTTTAAACTATAACCATATGAGTTGTCAATTGATTTTTCTCATGATTATAAAACCAAAATTAACATAATGCATAATTAAAAATGGGAGAAATAAATTCTTAAAGTAGTATACACTTCATGTGTATTTAGAGTATAACCCAAATATTAAATAATATATACTTCTAGTATAAATTCTTTAATTTATGCAAACCTTAAGAAAGTTCAAGTGGGCTAAAATACAACAATGATTCATTACTATACAAAGTTATCCCACAAATAATATGACCATGGCTCTTCAAGGGCCTATAAAATACATTTGTTGCTACTAGCAACGGTCATAATATTTCTAGTTCTCATTCATCTAGAAATATTTCTTTCTCAAAGTTGTATTTATGGATCTGCAAGCCATAATTAATTCATTCTTTTAATTTAGGCTCTACACAAGATTCTAGTCTAAGACAAATTTTTCATGTGTGAGGAAGTAGCAACAAAAAAATAAATGCCTTAAACATGCATACTAAAAATAATTCATTCATTGGAGTGAAAGATATTTGCTCTTCGAGAACTTCCAATATTTTAATCAATTCACTCTTCCAATAGAAACTAAACTCAGTATACAAAACAATGTATCCATATCATTAAATTACCATAACTTCGAGATCAGATCTAACCAAGATAGTCGCTAGTCACGATAAATCAATAACACTTCAATGCATCGAGCATACTTTATTTATATGAATGGTACATAGCATGAACTAGATACAATAGAATGAGATGTCAGACTCAACCGATGAAGTCTCAAACTATGACACCTAATTCACATAAATCTAAGACGTCAAAACGATGCAGCCTTAGACCTAGCAAAATATAAAAGATAAACTCGGTGATCACGCTGATCGAGCTAATGCCTCAAGAGATCGATACAATGCAGCCTTGATGATCACTGACCTAATCGACGTGGTCATTGGGGTGGTGCGACCCACCTCTTCACCAGAGATTGAGACGATGCAACCCGGTTCAAAGTGTCAAGTCCCACTAGGATTAACCTTGGGAATCCAAGGGTGGCGATGCATCGAAAGAGTAGTTTGTTGTGGTTGATTGTGTGTGTGTATTCTAAACCTAGCTAATTAGATACATATTATAGTCTGGAGACTAGTCATCCAAGTAATCTACATTATAACCAATTCTGGATCATCTTTATCTTCTCTCACCTTTATTGGCTCCTTCATATCCGGTCATATTGTAACAATATGGATGGGCTTCTTTGACCAACTTTGACCGGACTCCTTTGACTTCTATTGATTGTGCGACATCCTTAGTGGGCCTAGGCTTATCTTGGCGACAACACATGCCCCCTAGTTTCCATCCGCAACATCTTTTCAAACTCATTAATTGTAGCTGAAACGCTTCATCTTCTAGTACTTTATAAAATCTTGTACAGGGTACCGGCTCCATATCATATCACCCTTTCCTCTTCCTTTTTGCTTCTTCTTCTCTAGCCATTCATTACTGTGATGGATGTTGCCTAGTCTAACTGCATCTAATTTTCTTTATGGTGGCGTTGGACTAGGCTTCATCACACACAGTTTTGTACTGATGCTCTTTAAATCGAAGATTTTGTTCTGCAAAACCCGGGCCTGCAAAGCTCTCAGTGTTTCGAAAACTATACTCATGATTACCTTTTGACAAACGTTGAAGGTGGTCCCACCAAATACGGTAGGATCAGCTTGACCCGACTGCCGAGGAGTCGTTCTTGCTTTATAAGTCTCCCTAGCCACTTCACCTTTCTTCTTCACGCTTTCTACCTACTACTCACTTTAGCCCTCGAGCTCACCATCGTCTTTCTCCTAATACTTCTTGTGACCGCCACTGCTCGTCGTCTTCTTCTCCCTCACTGTCCTTGCACTCTAGCAACCCTAGCGATGGCCACCATTGATGCGATCCTCGAGGTAAGTCTTTGGCATTATTTTCTTTTCGTTGTTCTTCGATTTTCTTAGTTTGTCCGCCACTTTTCTTCAGTTTTTGCCGTTTATCTTACTGTTCCATTTCTACTTTATTCTCTGTAGACCTTGAAGAACCAGGTTTATTCCCATTGCTAGCCACGCAACTCACCATTTCCTGGGTCCGATGGGTAACTCCGATCACATTGACATCATAAATGCATAAACCAATCGGATCCCTTTTAAAGGCTCCTCTATGCTTTCCTTCGATTGGCATCTTAGCTATAAGGATTTTCCATCCCTCCTTCTCGGCTGGCAGCGATTGGTACCTTAGGGTATAGGCCATGAATTGTCCATCTTGTGATGAAATCAGTATCGGCCACTACATTGGCCTCTCTCTTGCCGAGCCCTACAAGAACGAGCCGCTTCTTGCTGCCACTTGTTGTTTTTGGTCCGATACCCTCAACACTTTTGTCTTTGGTCATGGACGATGACCCCATCCTTGTTGTATGTCTTTTCCTTGACCTCTCTCGACATCATCTCCCCTTACAATCCCTTTTCTCTCCGCTCCAAGCCAACCTATCACCTTGATGTGAAATCCACCGGTGGCTGGGGTAAATATATTATGAAGCATAACAAGAAAATTGGCCCCGTCGAAACTTGTGAACATGTGGCTTTCCTCAACCTCTGGTTGGAGTGATTTTTCTTCTGTGGATCCACTTTGGGTCCAACTTCCCACCTTCAATTCCTAGTCGAGCAACTCGCTGCAAAAAAAGAAAATCTCCATCAGGTCAATACCTTCTTGGCACAACTTATTATCTTCTTCATCAAGTATCGGCCAAGCTATCGGCTGACGAACCAATCGGTCACTTCGGCGGTCCTTGGTGGTTCTTGCAGCTCTGGATCAATATCTACATCACCGAAGTGATCGACAATCCTCCCCTTGCCTTGATGGAATTCCCTTCAGACTACCCTAAATCGGTTGTTCCAACTTATCGTCAGTGTTCATCTCTAGGCAAGGCGGCCGTCTACTAATCCACTTCCTGGATGTCCGCTGATTCCTTGAGCCTTTGCTTCGTCGGGTTTTATTGCAGCTTCTAAGGCAAGAGAATTGTTTGGTTTGCATATGAGTCTCTATCTGAGTACGAGTACCCCCGTGGGTTCCTCCTAGCCGATCTGTGCCGAAATGAGGAGTCCACTAGAATTTTCAAAACCTTGATCACTCCCTGCCTTCTGCTTGTCAACTTCACTATCCGAAAAGCCTCCTACGAATTTTATCATCCGACTGTTTGCTCAAGGCAACTAGGATTCATCCAACTCCCACCTCATCTATTCTTTATCGGCCGAATCTAAATTCGTGGAGAGGTCACAAACGGTGCGGAGTATGATCATCTGTCTCGAGTGGCCGACCATGCTTCCTTATAGTGACCTTGCCCCCTGGTCGGCCTGCATCACCAGCTCTGTTAGCTTCGTTCGTTGGTGGGGCGAATAGGCGTTACAACTCTTTAATCGGCACTCAAGTACGTACTGCAAGCAGTTGCACTCCAACTACATTGATGAGGCTTCGCTAGTAAACACATCTAACTTGACTTTTGTTTCTTTTGCTTGCCCTTTGTCCCTCACTTATCCTCATATTATGTAGGAGGATGGTGTGGATGCTTTGCCGGTGAGTCGGAGTGGCAAGCCGATTGAATATAGGATGCAATCGGCCACTAGCGTCTTGGGTAGCAGGGCCCCTACACCGATGGAGTTGCTCGCCAAGAAGCTGAGTCAAGGTCCCGGCACACAAGCGTAAAGCTACGGACCTGGCGGTGTGTCGGTCCACCAGATCCCGCTCTAGTTAGGTAATCTTTTTGACTTCTGTTTTTTGCCATGCTTGGTGAAAATTTTACCGTTCCTTTGTAAAATACCTCTCCTTTTCTTCAGTCGATGCCGCCTACTCCTCCGGCTATGCAAGCCACTGTTGTCGATGCCGATGTGCCTTCATCGGCTCGGGTACGTATGCATCTTCGCACTATATACTTGCTTTGCATTTCTGATGTCGAATGCTTTTTTCGTTTAGTCTTCTTCTTCCCCTGTCTTCATGTCTCTTCACACGACATCTGAATCGATGACCGATGACTCGGCTAGCACCCAATTGACTCCACCTGCTGGAGGTACTGCTACAGAAACCATCATAGCGGTCGGTACACCGGGAGTCATAATTATTGATTCCAGCACATCGGCCAATGTTACCGATTTGGCCACAGTGATTGAAGTTGATGCACCGGAAGGTGGACCGGTGGCCGCTAGTGTGGCAACCGACGCTGATGTTCGTCCTACTTCAAGACCTCGTCAGGTACTTTACATGCTTTATCTTCTTGTTGCCTCCTGGATAGCTAACATTGGCCCTAAGTGCAGCTGATGTCGTATGTTGTGGGCTCGTCTGCCCCGCAAGGTAGTCTTGGAGAGGAGGGGTCACACACCCTTGCAGTGGCTAGAGAGGAAAATGATGCTGCCACTTCTTCCACCGATAGCATTGCGATATCGGCTACTCCTTCCAAGCCTATTGACGTAAGCACTCTTGTACTTATTATCGCAATGTGCTTGGCTTCTGTTTAATACCTTTGTTGGCGTAAAAGATTACGCTAACAGGTTCTCTGAGATCAAGAACAAAGAAACTAAGAGTTCGTGTTTAAGGACTAGCTCAAGCCTCCGAAAGGATAACAGCTTGAGTAGTTCGAATGTGTGTATTAGAGTAATTGAGTTTTCGGTCCCCGTTAGGCCTTGTTCGGTTGGACTAGGAAAGGACGGGAAAGACCGGGTCGAGATCCAATCCCTGTGAAAAAAACCCGATGAGGAAAATTTCCCAGCCGATCATAATATATGCATTCGGTTAAGCCCCAGAAGGAAAAAATCCCGGCCCATTCAGACCTTTCCCTCTCACCCCGGTCCAGGAATAAATCATCGTGGCAAGTGGAGAGGAAAATTTCCTCGAGCAAGGACGACGCGATCACGCAAGGCGACATATCGTCGTTGCGATTGAGCGACCGGGAGGCGGAGGCGACAACGGCGGCGACGCTCCCCCTTCGATGGGTGTCCATTGCTGGCCGGTAACTTTCTCAAACCCTCCCTCTCTCTCTCCTGTGTCCTCCCCGTCTCTCTCCCGCATGCGTTCTAGGGTTAGGGTTTCTAAACCTACCCCTCGCGCGCCGACGACGGCAGCCGGTGAACTACAGACCAGTCGTGGAAGCAATTTTTGGCAAGGGATGCAATGGATTGGAGGAAGGAAGGCCCGAGCTGCAATTCTTGGTGCTGTTCTTTTTTTCTTGTAGCCTAGTAATTCCTTCTCTTGATTAAGGTTTTCGTGGGTGATTTTTTTCTCTTCCGTTTTGTTGTGCCTGATATTTTTGCATAGTTAGTTCATGTTCTATTTCCATTCTATACATAGTGATGTGATTAATGATTAATCTTGTGAGTGTGTCTAATTCCCTAGATATCATGATTTCCTGTGTTGTACAAAAAATCTGAATAAGAAGAACAAGGTCTCCTTTAGAATAAGATTTATGTTCTGAAATTAAAGAAAAATCTGGTCTAGCTGAATAATCAACTTTGAACTTGTTGATGGTTTTTCCCAGGAAGACTGACGACTAATGTTTTCAGCAATGAGATAAAGTATTAGATTTACAACAGTGTCCGAATGATCCATGCATAATTGTTTGATTTTATCGGTCATTGTGAGTTTGTGCATGCAATCCTGAAAGCATGGGGTGTGTGTTTGATTTTGCTTGCTTGAGGAGAAATTTAAATTGGAGCATGTCTCTCATTTAATCGTTTATCCTGGAAGCATGGGGTGTGTGTTTGATTTTGCTTGCTTGAGGAGAAAGTTAAATTGGAGAATGTCTCTCATTTAATCGTTTATCCTTTTATGCTTGTTGAGTTAGGATTTGTCTGAACAATACAGTAGAAAACTATGAGGCATCAACTGAAAATTATATGCACTTTGAGACTTTGGAGAAGTAGCCAAACCGAACACAATGATCTAGAGAGGGGGGTTAGGGAAACAAAGGATTCATCCCCAACCGGGCTTGAGTGACATGGGAGGGATTCACCCTATCCCCGTCTGGATAGATTCTCTTTGGGGATTAAATCCCCAACAACCGAACAAGGCCTTACAGGGTAGAGAGGGGAGTATTTATAGGCAAAAATGTCTAAGGAAAAGACCTATTTACCCCTAGATTACAACCGACATAGTGGAAACTATTCGGTACCCTGAGTAGGGTTAAAAGGGTAAAGCTATCCGGGGCAAACGGATAAGCCAAACATCTTATCAATCCTGTCGCTCAGCTTCGGAGCCTCGTATCTTGCGGAGGGCTTCTTTGGACTTCAGATCGAGGCACCCTTCGGCTTAACGCCTCCACCTTTGAGTAAGAGCCCATCAGCTCCGAAGCTTAGTGAGTCTTTGAGTTATTAATCTCTAAGTGCTGAAAGTGAAGCAATATCCCCCAACAGTAGCCCCTCGAATATGCCTCTCCGAATTTAACCTGTACAGAAGGGAGGCAGTATACGCAAGGAATATTTTCATATTCTGAGACTTAGAGAAAATTTGAACACATTACAGTCTTTCGGAGGATCTCGGATCCAAAGAATTTGGACCCCGACTCCGAGCTCTCAACGCTGTGTGAACACTCCGTGAGAAAGAGAACCACTCCGAAGCCCAAACGTCATGAGGAACCGTTTGATTATAGCCGTTATGGCGCAAGTAGCCGTTACGCCCTGTAAAAGGTAACGGTCGAAATTTACGGTAGTCTCTCGCCGTTCCACTTTCTAGACCCACCTGCCAGCGGCGGAAGTCGAACCTGCAGTGTGAATGCGATCGAAGCAAAGCAACCAGCGGACGGTTAAAAAAGGGGATTAGAAGTTACCCAAGACTTTTTACCGTACCCAGCGTCTGCGAACCACTCTCTTCAACCTCCAATTCTCACAACCTTCCAATCCACCGAGCCATGGCGAGAACCAGCCACACCG
The DNA here is from genome assembly GCA_019279435.1 of Zizania palustris. NCBI lineage: Eukaryota > Viridiplantae > Streptophyta > Magnoliopsida > Poales > Poaceae > Zizania > Zizania palustris. Next base: position 38,503,061 of record JAAALK010000285.1, on the reverse strand, counting down.
TTCTAGCAACGACGAGCACTCTAGCGCAGAGGCAAGCATGGGCCACCTCGGCTGCGGCAGCAATGGCGGGGGCTCCGGGCGACGCCTGGCCCAAGAACCCTCGGGAGCTCCGACCGCCATCCAAGAAGAAGATTCCTCAGAGCTTCCTCATCGGCCAGTCCACGAGCACCGCCGAGTCCATTGAAGATGCCGTGAAAGGAAAGCTGGGGACCAGATTGAGGACTCGAGTCCCTGGGTCGGAATCAACCCCGAGGCCACAAAGCGGGGAAGTCGTAGTTTTCGAGGCAGGCTTGGGACTTCCGGCCATCGATTTCCTAGCAGAGGTACTGGACTTGTTCCACATCACAATACCTCAATTATCTCCAAATGCCATCGCCCGCATGGCTGTCTTCGAGTGGGTGCTCCGGGCCGAAGGGTGCGAGGGACGATCGGAGGTCTTCACCGCCACCCACGAAGCCATCTGCCAGCCGAAGCCACAAGACGGGCCCGGGGACTCCAAGGTGATAACAGCCTTCGGCAGCGTCAACTTTCAGTTGCGGAGGGAGCACGCCCAACACTTTCCCGTGAAGGCCACCAACGATCGATCGTACACCAACTGGATCCTTCGGTGGTTCTACACCGAAGTCAGAGAGGACTCCCCCCTCGTAGGGCCTCTCTAGGAGATCTGGTTCCGGAAGGAGGCGGAGATTGCTCCGAACCCTAGCCTGTTCTCAACGCGGCTAGGGCTGTTGACCTCGGTGGCTCGCCGTATGAGCATGCATGACCTCACCGAAGAGTTCATTGCTCTTCGGATTCCACCTCTTGGGGCCAACTGGCCGATAGTATTTCAACAGGCTTCATAGGGTGATCTCCGAACCTTAGGTAAGACTTCAACTCCTGCAGTAATATGTTAGATGATGAAAATAACATACTTATAATATGTTACCCTTTTTTCCAGCGGCTCCACTGGCGCTAGCTCCAGGAGGATATAGCTCGGGCCAACGAACGGGTCCTCGGAGCCCCTACGGCGGCTGAAAGACAGAAGAGGCTGGAGCTGGTGGGGAGCTGGGAGCGTTCCAACAGAGTGTGGGGAGCTCTCAGGATGGTGCCCCCTTCTCTACCAGATTTTACCTCGGCCAGAGCAGCCCCTCGAAAACAGAAGGCCGTCGCCGAGCCCCCGAAGAAAGCCAGCAAGACACCGCCTAAGAAGAAGAAGGTGGAGAAGATCCCTCCGCAGCTGGCTCCTGCTTCGTCTACTTCGTCCTTGGATGTTCGGAGTTCGGCCTCGGAGGAGTCCGATGACTCCAATGCCCATCTGGCGAAGACCTTCGAGAATTATCTCTTGGAGGGCAACAAAGATGCGGCGGGAGTCCCAGCTGAAACTTCTGCTCGAGAGGTTGCGGAGGTAGACCCGACACGCAAACCCGTGCCCGCTGTTGTAAACTTGGAGCCGAACCCTGTCGCCCCCAACTCGCCCGTAGCCGGGGTGATCACGGCGGAGGTCGAGGTCCCAGCGGAAAACACGCCGGAGAGGACTTCGGGAGACGACATCGACGATATCCTCCGGATGTACGAAGTTCTGGAGGATCTGATGATTTTGCCTCACGGTGCCTCCGAAGGTATACTTCGAAGCTTTTACCTTGGTCGATACCTGCAACAATCTTCACTCATAAATGCTTACCAAACATCTTGACACTATAGGTACCTCGAAGGGTGACGAAGCCCCGGCTGCACCCGAAGCCCCAACTTCTTCAGGGGTCATGGTTCCGATGGACACTTCGACTCCCTTAGAAGCACCGGCACCGGTGGCGGGGGTCGTGCCCGCCGATGCAGCTCTAGTGATCGAGGTCGCCCCTGCTGATGCGGCTCCCGTCGAAGGGGCCTTAGCCGAGCCGTCTGCCTTCAAGTCGGGGAGGGGCAAAAGTATGTCCATCCTCGGGCTCCCTCCCGGTCCAATGACGACCTCAGCCAGTAACTTGGAGGAGGAGGCCACGACAGATGATCGCCTAGCTTCATCTTGGCTTCCTTTGCTGGCTCCATTCTTGGAGCACCGGACAGGCCTCCGGGCGCTCCTGGAGCCCTTGGCGGAGAAGAGCTAGGACATTGCCAACTCTGACCTAGTCTCTGCTCTGAGCGAAGCCAGGGCTTCGGTGCTCAACATGGCCCTCGAAAGGGCTGCCCTTCAGGTATGAAAAGCACCACAACCACTTCTAGTTAGTAATTGTGAATACTTGGTACTTACTTGTTCTTTTTTGCAGCAATTCGTCCTTGCTAGAGCGGCAACGACTTCCAATGAAGTCCAAACCAATCGACTCAAAAGGAAGGATACCACCCTCCAAACCGCGCTCAAGGGCTCCAACGAAAGATCAATTCGGTTGGAGGAAGAAGTCCTTGAAGAACGGAGATCTAGGGTCGAGGCTGACGAAGCCCTCCGAATAGCGAGGCAAGACAGCGACGCGCTCCAAACTTCAACCCAAGAGGCTGAAGCCGAGTGCATAGTGCTCCGAGCGGAGGTTGAGAGGCTCCGGCAAGCGGCGGCCGCTTCGAGCGCCCAACTGGTAGAGCTTCAAGGGGCCCTTAATCAGGTGATGGCCCAGAAGAGCTCCTTGCTGCTCCAAGTGGCCGAAGTGTCTGCTACTACGCGGGGTTGGAGACAGCAGAGAAGAAGAACGCCAGTGCAGCGGAACGTACCTTGGATGCCCTTTATGGTACCTTGGAATATTTTGGCACTATGTGCCCTTCGTCTTCTGCGGCGGCCAGCAAAACCCTCGACCGGAAACTGAAGAGGATCAAAGTGGCGGCGTCATTGATGATGAACTCCGGTGTCCGGTACGGAGAGATCCCCGGTGAGTGTGCCGGCATTGTAGTTCTTCGCCACCTCGAAGCCCTTCAGATCCCCCTCGCTTCAGTCAGGGGTTCGACCCCCGGAAGCTTTGCCTCCGAAGACCTGCTGCACCCATCTTCGGACGTAGCCTTGGCCTGGGAAGCCTTCCGGTCGACCTGGAAGACGGGCCACAAGGCTGCGGCCAAAGCTTGGATCGACGAGGCCCGTCGGCAGAAGTAAGCACAGACAAGTTCATCGCTTCCCGCCTCGCCAGCTCCGGCACCTCCTGCTCCACCAACCGACCCGCAGGTCTAGCTCTTAGGGCCATTATGTATAAAAAATCTTGTAAAGCCCCTTGCATTAATGAAAAGTTATAAACGAAGAGCTTGTTTGGGTGTTTTGTTCTTTTAGGTTTTATCATGCCCTTCAAAACCTGATCTCGAAATACTGGATTTTACCGAAGGGCTTCGGAAGGAGTGGGCAAGCCTCAAGAGCTTAAGGCCCTACCGCCGCTCTCGCTTCTCTGTTCCTCGTGGAGACAAAGGGGAGATAACCCTCAAAGTTTTTCAAGAGGTCTTAACTTATATCAACGAAGAGGAGAAACAGAAGGCATCTTCGTCCTCCGAACACATGGATTGGTCTGACTCGGAGTACCAGGCCGAAGACCCTGTGGAGGCTAATTCCGAAAGACTTCTAACTTGGGCCGAGCTTCAAGAGGAGCAAAAGAAACTGTGAGCCTCGAAGAAGAAAAGAAGCACTCGAACAAAAAGGGCAAATCCGGTGGCTTCGAGCTCCGAAGGACAGAGTAGCCGGAGAGGTAGCTCTAGAGGCCGACAGGGTCTTCGATTCTTCCTAGGCTTGGACCAAAACTTCTCCTGATGTACAAGTATGATGAATTAATGTGAATTGCCCCGAAAGTATCTTGTTTGCTCTTTACCCTCCTACCCCTCCTTGTGGGTGGTGGATCTTTTGTAGTGCAAATAGGTTCGCCGGACACAATGATGCGCCGAACAACCCGATGCTTCGTATCACACTTAATATCCATACTTTACCTTTTTAGAGGGTTCTTCGAACATACTTTCGTATTATTATCTCGTAGGTTTCAAAGTTGGATCTACCTCTATAGGGTTTTATACTTGTCACCTAGGACTTTTGATTTTTTTTAAAGTGTCTCGTTGGCTGGGGCCTCGAAACATTATTACTTGGTCACCTTTGACTCTTTTATAGATTGTTCGAACCCGTAGGCCGGAGATCTTTTATCTTTAAAGTCCTTGGACTCTTCTACGGATCCTAACAAGCCGGAGCCTAGAATCCGTAGGGTGGCCACCTTCGGCTCTTTTACAGATACTTCGTACCCGGAGGCCAGAAATCTGTTTTTTTAAAAGTCCTTAGACTCTTCTACGGATCCTAACAAGCCGGAGCCTGGAATCCGTAGGATGGCCACCTTCGGCTCTTTTACAGATACTTCATACCCGGAGGCTGAAAATCTGTTTTTTTAAAGTCCTTAGACTCTTCTACGGATCCTAATAAGCTGGAGCCTGGAATCCGTAGGATGGCCACCTTCGGCTCTTTTACATATACTTCATACCCGGAGGCCAGAAATCTGTTTTTTTTAAGTCGTTAGACTCTTCTACGGATCCTAACAAGCTGGAGCCTGGAATCAGTAGGCTCGCGGCGAAGCCCCTGAACCGATGGTTCGTAGGCTGTTGCCCGGGTCTTGGGAAAGATGCTTGACTCCGCAAGCATCTTCGTCCTCCCGATGCGTCCATCAGGAGTAAGGGATATTCGAAGAGCAAACAAAATTCGACCCTCCACTTTATTTTGAAAAGGAAAGCTTTACAAGTGATTACAAGGAGCCCCTAAGCGTAATAACGCTTAAGGTGCTCCGCATGCCATGCATGTTTCAATTATTCCCCTTCTAAATTAGATAATTTAAATGATCCGGGGCGTCCTGAGCGTAGGATAACATATGGTACTTCCCATTTATTTCCTAGCTTCCCCGAAGCTATTACACTTCGCAAAACTAGATGACCTGGTCTAAGCTCGTTCAGCTTTATCTTCGGGTCATACCATGTTTTTGTTTGGCCTTGGTAGTTGTTTAGATTGGCGACAACTTGAAGCCTTGTTTCTTCTGACAAGTCCAGCGAAGTGTTTCTTTCATCTTCATCTCCGGGCTGCACTACACGAAGGGATCCACCTCTGAGCTCCGTAGGAGTCATGGCCTCATCTCCGAATAGCAGTCTAAATAGGGTAAAGCCTGTGGACCTAGCTTGAGTGGTTCGAATGGACCACAAGATCTTGGGAAGCTCTTCGACCCATAGCCCCTTGGCCAACCCAACAATTCGTCGATTCAGACCGGAGAGGATGTTCCCGTTGGCTTGCTCAATAGCTCCATTGGACTGTGGATGGCGCACTGTAGCGAAGCAAAACTTAATGCCCAGTTCTTCACAAAATTCTTTGAATATGTCAGCTTCGAACTGGGTTCCATTATCCACTGTCAACTCCCTTGGCACTCCGAACCTGCATATAATGTTTTGCCAGAAAATTTTTTGCACATTCCTCGAAGTGATAGCAGTCAATGGTTCTGCTTCAACCCACTTTGAAAAATATTCGATTGTTACTACCGCAAACTTCAAGCTGCCTTTTCCCATTGGAAAAGGGCCTATGAGGTCCATGCCCCACTGAGCCATTGGCCATACCGGGGCAATAACTTGAAGTGGAACTGGCGGACGGTGGCTTCGTCTGCCCATCCATTGGCATCCTTGGCATGTTCTAACCAACTCCTCTGGCATCTCTCACAATTGTTGGCCAGGAAAGCCCCTTCCAAAGTGTCTTGCCTGCTAGAGCACGAGGGGCCAGGTGACTTCCGCACAAACCTTCGTGAATTTCCCGAAGTATGTCTTGGCCTTCGGGTTGGGAGATGCATCGAAGTAGAGGGGAACACACACCAGCTTTGTACAATATTCCGTTGACAAGCTTGTAGTTTCGAGCCCTTGCTTGCAATCTTCGGGCATTCGGACCTTCTGAAGAATCTATGCCACCTTGCAATATATTCATAATCGGAGCCCACCAATCTGTAGCTGGAATGCACAGTACTTCTGCGGAGGGTAATTGATTAGCTGCAGGCTTCATTAGTTCTTCGTAGAAAGCACCTTCCGGGAGGTCCACTGCTCCAGGCTGCAGCTTTTGCCAGAATATCTGCGAGTTGATTATCTGCCCGAGGGATGCTCTGAACAAAGAATCCTTTGAATGCTGCATCAGCCTTGTGGATTTCTTCAAGGTATTGCGCTAGATGCGGGTTCTTTGCTTGAAAGCTCTTATCGACATGCCCTGCGACGACTTGGGAATTTGTTTTAATTATTATCCTTGCTGCTCCAAGTGCCTTTGCCTTTCGAAGGCCTAGCAGGACCCCTTCATATTCTGCGATATTATTGGTGGTCTTAAATTTGAGCCTCGTAGAATACATGGCCTTTTGCCCTGATGGTGATATGATGACTGCACCAGCTCCGACACCAGACGCCTGATAAGCTCCGTCAGAAAATATTGTCCATAAACCTTCGGAGGGGTCCTCCAGAGCCCAAACTGTAGATGGCGTCCACTCTGCTACGAAGTCGAGTATGATTTGGGATTTGATAGTTGTTCTTGTCCGTGAAGGAGATTCCGAAGGGGGCTAGCTCGATAGCCCATTTTCCGATCCTACCCGTAGAGTCTTTGCTTCGGAGGTACGAGGGTACGAGGTAGGAACGATTAGGTTATGCGCAAAAAGTAATGCCTTAGCTTTCGCGAGGCCATTACCAGGGCATAAGCAAATTTCTCGAGCTCAGAGTATCTTATCTTAGCTCCGGACAAAGCTTATGAAACAAAATAAAGTGGGTTCTGCACTAGCTTTCCCTTAAGCTCAACTTCCTGGACTAGTACTGCACTTACTGCGGAGCCTGTTGCTGCAAGATAAAGGAGGAGTGTTTCTTCTAGGAGGGGCACAGTAAGTGTTGACAGGCTTCCGAGGTATGCTTTTATATCATCAAAGCTCTTCTGGCACTCCGGTGTCCAACTGAAGCTTTCGGACCCCTTTAGGGCTTTGAAAATTGGGAGGCTTCGCTCTGCTGATCTGGCCAGGAATCTGCTAAGGGCTGCGAGCCTTCCTGCTAGCTTCTGGACTTGATTCAAATTCCCTGGTGGAGCCATTCTTTGCAGTGCACTTATCTACGTTGGGCTAGCTTCGATTCCCCTTTCAAAACCAAGTACCCTAGCAGTTTTCCTACTTGTGCTCGAATATACATTTTTCAGGGTTGAGGCGTACTCCACATGCTCGAAGGCTCTCAAACGTTTCAGCTAGGTCTAGGCTATGTTGGTGCTTTTGAGCACTTTTTATTACAATGTCATCCATATAGGCTTCGACATTCCGGCCTATTTAATGACCTAGAGCCTTAGCTATTAAACGTGAAAAGGTGGCTCCGGCATTCTGCAAGCCAAAAGGCATTCTTACATAGCAAAATACCCCAGAAGGACTTACGAAGCTTGTCTTGGCTTCGTCTTCACACTTTAGCCAGACTTGATGATACCCGGAGTAAGCATCAAGAAGCTTAGCAATTCGGAGCCGGCTGTGGAATCCACTAGCTGGTCTGTTGGACCGAAACGGCGACCAGAGGGGGGTGAATGGGAGCTTTTAAAATTTCAGGCTAAAAATAGCCTTCTGTTTTAATTCAGTCTACTACGGAACAAGCTTCGAACACAACCTTCGAAGTACTAGTTCGGAGGTATTTTACAGCTCCGAAAACAGGCTTCGCAAGGAGAAAAAGTTCGAGGCCAAGGAGACTTCGCTCCACCCATAACCCCGAAAAATCAACTCTGCTAAGTCAGTGCAGGGCGCACACTAGGGTGCTTCGAGAAGGCTTCGCACTTCACCCTTCGCAAGAGTGGACAACCCTATGAGGACTTCGACCAAATACTTAGCGACAGCAACTGGTGCTGGGCTTCGTACTACGAAGGTCTAAACGCACACTTTACATACTTCGCTAAGGGCTATGACACGGGAAGAAAAACGGGCTTCGATCAGTGCTTCGCTAGTAATCAACGAGGTCTAGCCTCTAGTTACACAGAGCAAACACACACTGAAAAGCACACTTCGCACAAAACAGGCTTCGATCAAAGCATGCAGCGAGGTGTGCAAACAAGCTCAAGCATAAAATGAACACGGACACAGGGCTTCGCTGCTTGAACAAGGAACACTATAAATGAACTCACTGGATGAATACAGAGTATGTGGTGGCTAGTACAGGAGCTCAACAATGAATGCTCAAAGTGTTAAATGTTACCTACCAAGCCCCCACTATTTATAGCCACTATTCACCCATGTGAATTGACTACTTTACCCCTAGGGTTTACATTGGTTTTGTCTCATCAGAACAGAGGGGTACAAAAGGTAGTCAACTTTATTTGGAGGCTTCTCTGTCAGCTTTGCAGAGGGGGACAGCGTCACCTTTTTGCAGAGCAGACACTGTCAGCCTTTACAGTCTTGGACCTTTCTGAAGCCCCCTTCGCACGCGAGGGGTGCGGTAGCTTCGGTGAGAAGTTTTGAGCCGAAGCCGTCAAAGCCCTTGGGCCTTCGCACCAACACCCTCGGAGTGGACTACCACAGCTTCGCAGCTTCTCCCCAGCTCAAACTCCGTCAGTCCTGTGTACCGAAGCCATGCATGGCCGAAGTACCTCAAGTCCACCTCACTCCGGAGCCAGCCTTGCTCCGAAGCCTGCTTCACTCCGAAGCCCCACCTTCGGAGTACCACCCTTCGAAGTCTCTCCTTCGTCCAAGGCCTCCGCATGAAGCATTCCATGAGCACTTCGTCGTAGTGTCTCTCCCCGAGCACACTCCTCGACAAGCCTCACCCGGACCATGCCTTCGATGCACCTCGACTTCTGAGACCTTCGTCGGGTAACCTTCGAGTGTCTCCCTTCGCAGCCTCCAAATAAGGTCCGACCTTGAACCCTTCGCAGCCTCCGTGACGGAGCTCCCCGCTCCCCTGGCATCAAGCCTCCCGCATGACCCAGGTTCACTTGCTACGAACCGTCCATCGCCTCCGAAGTCCCCTGCGCACCACAGACAAGCAGACAAGTGTATCCAGTACTCCGGAGACCTCTCCGGGTTAGCAGCCTTCGGCACACACTCCGGTGTACCGCCCAAAGTACTGAGACCTTCGGTACAACCCCAGTCATCGTGTACTGTCAGACCCCTCCGACAGGCACACTCCGCTGCAACAGCTGCAGCAACCAAACCCACCGAACCCTTCAGTGAAACAGCCTCCGAAGTCCCCTTCGGAGAACCAACCTCCGAACCCTTTCGGAGGGACCCCTTCGAAACAGAGGATAAAATCTGTCAATCACTCATCACAGACTCCGAAACCAACCCTTGGTTTCTCAATCTCCCCCTTGATGAGTGCATTGACAACCAAATTCAAGTTCAAGAAAATTTGAAAGAATTTCAGCACACAAGTGACCATAAAAACTCAAAAACGAGCCAAATCATGTCACTTGACAAAAGAATTTTCCTCCCCCTTTTCAAAAGAGTAAAAAGCCCCTTCGGCAAATCTCTCCTTTGCAAGATAAAAACTCATAAAAACTCCCCCTGAGTTAATTAATTTACCCCCTTGCAGCAGAGAACTCAAAAATTTCTCCCCCTTTGGCAATGCAAGCATCAAGGAGCATGTAGAATATGCATCACTTTGAAATGGGAAGAATTGCAAAGACATATAAAGCAAAAATATGCCAATATTAATACCAATGATCATGTGCTCAACTCAATTTAACATGCTCTAAAAACATGATGACAGCATGTGATTTTATCATTTTGAAATAAAAGCATCACCACTCAATCAAGGAAACTAGACAAGTAAAAGCAGCGACTGCACAAAGCTAGTCAATTTCTACTCTAGACAGACAAGTCCAGTTCAAGTGGAGCATTGAATAGCAAACTTGAGGATCAATGAATGTTGTTGTTCTTTTCATAATGCCAGGGGTTATTTGTTTGTCTACCTTATACTTTCCAATCAAGCCAAGCCTAGGCATGAAAGCCATCAGAAGCTTAAGGCGGTGATTTTGGCATACACTACACTATTCCAGTTCAGCCAATGTGCAAGGTAAGCAGTCTAGAATAGAGTAGTGCGACAAACAAACCCACCTGGATCTTTTCACTTGAAGCATGCAAATCATGGAGTTTTTGATTTTAATTAAGTGAACCAATTTGTTTAGCATTTGATGAATATCCATGAGTAAGTAGAACAAAAAATTTTCAAGTTGCAATGTTTAGCGTCCAGAGAAAAGGAGTCTTGCTATCAAGCAGATAAAAGATAGCTAAAGCAGTCCTGCCTAAACATGCTAGATTCAAGACTAAGCAGTGAGCATGATTTGATTTTGGAAAGAAAACATCATGCACATTAATGTTTTAGATATATTAAATAGAGCTGAGCTGACACGATTTCATGAATTATAATCAGGCATATAAGTGCAAAAGATGTAAATGCAATTTCACACATGATGAGCATATGCACGACAATTTAAAAATAGCTCCCCCTCACAAAATGTCGTAAGGGTGACAAATACCAAGTTCCCCACGCAAGTAGGCAAAACGAGAAGCGTCGAGGGGTTTTGTGAAAATATCGGCAAGCTGGTGTTGGGTATCAACATATTGAAGTTCAATATCACCCTTCTCATTGTGATCTCTGAGAAAATGATATCGCACATCAATGTGTTTGGTTCTGAAGTGCTGAACCGGGTTGTTTGCAATACAAATAGCACTAGTGTTATCACAGAAAAGTGGAACACTCTTATAATCTAACCCGAAATCCCGCAAAGTGGAAACCATCCACAGAATCTGAGAGCAACAGCTAGCTGCAGCAACATATTCGGCTTCAGCCGTCGATTGTGCAACACTAGACTGTTTGCGGGAAGACTACCAAACCAATGATGTACCCAGAAAATGACAAGTACCAAAGGTACTCTTCCTATCAATCCTACACCCAGCAAAATCCGCATCGGAATAACCTCGAAGACACAAAGAGGAAGACGTTGAATACCATATGCCGAATTCAAGGGTATGTTTGAGATACCTGAGAATGCGCTTTACCGCTTGGCGGTGCGAAGCTCGTGGTGAAGCCTGAAAATGAGCGCACAGACACACTGCGAAGTGTATGTCCGGCCTCGTAGCAGACAAGTAGAGGAGGGAGCCGATCATGCTTCGGAACTCCTTCTGATCTACGGCTTCTCCATCCTCATCAGGATCCAATGCTACAGATGTAGCCATTGGAGTGGCGAGGGGCTTCGCATCTGCCATGTCGAACTTCTTGAGCAGGTCCTTGGTGTACTTCGTCTGGTGGACGAAAGTACCTTGTGTGCTTTGCTTGATTTGCAAACCAAGGAAAAAGGTAAGCTCGCCCATCATGGACATCTCGAATTCCCTGCTCATGGCATCTGCAAACTCGGCAACCAAAGCATGAGAGGAGCCACCAAAGATGATATCATCCACATAAATCTGAACTAGGAGGAAATCTTTGTCATGCTTGAGAGTAAACAGGGTCTTATCAACAGAGCCCATCAAATACCCCCGCTCAAGCAGAAAAGACTTAAGTTTGTCATACCAAGCCCGAGGGGCCTGCTTGAGTCCATAAAGAGCCTTATGAAGTTTAAGGACTTTATGTGGGTATTTGGGGTTTTCAAAACCAGGGGTTGTTTTACATAAACATCTTCGCCTATGAAGCCATTAAGAAAAGCACTTTTGACATCCATTTGATAGAGTTTGAATCCCCGGGATGTCGCAAAGGCAAGTAAAATCCTAATGGCCTCAAGACGAGCAACAGGTGCAAAAGTTCAGTAAAATCAATCCCTTCTAATTGAGAATAACCCTGAGCTACAAGTCTAGCCTTGTTTCTAACTATAGTCCCATCCTCCCCTTGTTTATTTTTGAAGATCCATTTTGTTCCAATGAAATGAACATTTGGCGGAGGATCAACTAAAGTCCAGACTTGGTTTCTCTCAAAATTTTCAAGTTCTTCATGCATGGCATTGATCCAACTAAAATCAGAAAGTGCATGACTAACATCTAAAGGCTCGAAAGAAGCAACAAAAGTGGAATCAATGAAATGAGCATGAGAACGTGTTACCCTTTGATCAAGCTCACCAATGATCTGCTCTGGAAGGATGCATCCTTTGAACATGGTGTGGAGCCTCGCGGCGGGATGCAGTCTCCCCCTCAACTTGTGCGTTGGAGAGGTCCAAGATGACCGATGTCGAGGTAGTTGCTTCGGGACCATGTGCCGAAGTGGTCGAAGCGGGGTCGGCTTCGGGGCTTGATGTCGAGGGTAGTAGGGGTTCATCCTCGAAATCTCCGGGATTTTCTTCTTCGAAGATGGTCTGTTCCATGTCGTGTTCATTTGCCTATTCAAATGCAGAACTAGCAGAGGGGGTTGATTCATCAAAAGTCACATCACATGAATCGATGACAGTGTTAGTCTCCAAATTATAAACACGATAAGAATGACCATGTGTAGTATAACCCAGAAAGATCCCGTCAGAAGAACGTGACTCAAATTTATCCAAATTACCACGTTTTAGGATAAAGCAACTGACAGCCAAAAACTCGAAGATGAGTAACCTTGGGTTGTCTCCCAAAACGTAGCTCATAAGATGTCAAGTTCAAAATTAAGCGCAAGAAGATTCGGTTTGAGATGTAACAAGCAGTGTTCATGGCCTCAGCCCAGAATTTTCTAGGAGTCCTGTGCTCATCGAGCATCGTCCTAGCCATATCAACCAAAGTGCGGTTCTTTCTCTCAACAACACCATTATGTTGAGGAACCCGCGGAGCAGAGAATTGATGTTCTATGCCATGCTCCATGCAAAAGTCAACAAAGAGACTGTTCTTGAACTCAGTGCCATTATCACATCGAATGAATTTTAATGCACCAGGGAGTTCAGTAAAAAGTCTCAAAGCCAAGCTCCGAAAGTGTGAAAACACTTCATCCTTGCTGGCAAGAAAGAAGACCCAAGAGTATCGAGAGAAATCGTCGACAATGACTAACACATACCACTTGCCGCCTAACGAACTAACCCGAGAAGGACCTACAGTGTCCATGTGGAGAAGTTCTCCGGGTTGTTCAGTCATCACTGTGGTGACTGGCGAGTGCGAAGCGGCAATCATTTTTCCATGTCGACAAGGAGCGCAAACTAAATTCTTCTCAAACTTGAGCTTGGGCAATCCTCGGATCAGACCTAGGGCACTCAGACGAGCGAGCAACTCAAAGCTCATATGCCCTAGTCTCCTATGCCACTTCCAAAGCTCAGAAGTAGAATGTGCAACAAGACAATGAGAAGAACTAGAGGACTCAGAAAAATCAGCTCCAAAAACTCTCCCAACTCTAAAGATCTTGCAGACAACAACGCCATCAGAATTGAGTACTTGCGAAGTATCGCGAATGGAATCGCACTTCGAAGCTCTCATCAAGAAACTGAGATACAGAAAGCAAATTGTATCCCAGGTTTTCAACCAAAGCAACATATTTGAGAGTGAAGTTCGAGTTAATTCTTACCACACCTTTACCATTCACTCTACTCCTTCGATTGTTGCCGAAGGTGATATGTTCCCTTTGCTTGGTTGTGGTGAGGCTGGAGAACCATGCTACATCTCCGGTCATATGGCGCGAACAACCGGAGTCCATGATCCACGTGCCCTCCAAGCCTCGATCTGTCGCCTACACATGATAAGAGAATCTCGATCGCTCAGTGCTGGGGTGAGTGAAAATATGACGAGGCATCCAGCACTGAGTGATACGAGTAGTAGGCACAGTAAAAGTAGATTGTCTACGCACAGGATAATCTGAATGATGCAAAGTGTGAGGTCTACCTACATGCTATGATCTAACAACATGACGAGGTCTCCTACTCTGATGAGGCACAAAGCTACTCGCCCGGGGTCTACCACCATATGGAACATGGTGAACACCTCGAGGAGCAAAACCTCTCCGAGAAGTACGAGGAGCCTCAAAAACAGGACGATAGTAAAACTCAGACTCATGCATACCTAAAGATGGGTAATGCATGTCCTTGTAACTCATCGCCTAAGAGCGTCGCTCATCCTTGATGCGACGAAAACAGAACACAACCAAATGACCCGCCCGCTGACAGTAGGAACAATGAAAAACTCTCCTAGGGGCACTCTCATGGGTCATAGGAGCAACTCTCACAGGCTCCTTGGGTTTCTGCTGAGTGGTTTTCTTGGGAGAGATTTTCTTGGCAGGAGGAGTGGTTTTCTTTGGTGTCCGGGTAGGCTTTTTGGCTGATGGAGTGTCTAACAGAGCTCTCTCTTTCTCTAGGGTAGTGGGTGAGGAAAAAATAGTTTTGTTCTGACTATCTGAGAGAGTCCTCTCAAAACCCAAACCTAGAGCTAACCCTGCTCTGTCAGCACACATCTTGGTCTTGGCCAAGAGCAAATCCATCCTACCCTTTCCCTCAGTGCATTTCTTAACCACAGAAAGAAGGTATTCATTTTCAGTCATTAGGTTCTCAGCTCGCTCTCTAACAGTGCCTAGCTGGTCCTTAAGGATTATGCATGTGTCACACACAGGTTGCACATCCTTAGAACTACCGGCCCTCTCCAATCTAGCCTCTAAGTCATGAACATGCTTATAACGTAAATTAATGCTCTCGCGTAATAAAGAATAGTTCATGCATTCAATTATATCATGAGGTCTAGAATCAACCACCAAAAGCTGCTTCTGTGCAGTCTCAAGCTCAGATAGAGTTTGAGCATGTACAGAACGCAACTGAGCAAGCTCACCCATGATAACAGTACAAGATTCACATTCAGCATCATTAACCCTAGACTTAAGCATGGCATAATCAGTAGACACAGAATCTAGCCTAAGTCTAAGGTCCTTTCTTTCTCTAGCGGCTTGCACAAGTAATCTATCCTGACCAAGAACTACTTCATTCAGTTCATCTAGTTTAATTAAAAGCGGGTCAGAGGATAGTGGTACCTCAGATGAGTCAAGCTCATCGCCGCTGTGATCGCTGTCGGCCATGAAGCAAAGGTCGGTGAAATCTCGTCCCTTCTTGTCCTTCTTGTCCTCCTTCCTTGGGGACTCCTCCTCCTCAGAGCTCGACTCCTCAGTTGAGGAAGTGTCGATGTTGCTGAGAGCAGCAACAAATGCTCTGGAAGCGGCTTTGGCTACTCTCTTAGCCACCTTGCCGCGCTTGCCCTTCACAAAAGGTTTCCTCTCCTTTTTGTGGTATTTAGGGCGCTCACTCTCATCTCTCTTCTTGAGCTTAGGGCAATTAGCCTTGATGTGAGAAGTGTCGCCACATTCAAAACAACCACTAAAACCACTTCTCCTATGATCTCGTCTCTCATGATGAAAACGGGTGAACCTTCTGGCAATGAGAGCAAGCTCATCATCATCCAGAGTGTCTACCTGCTCCTTAGTGACGGAGACCAGGGAGGACAAAGAAAATCCATCTGCAAGAACACAAGTGCCAGATGTGCTTGGTTCTGCAGTGGTGCCACGGCTAGTGCTAGAAACCTGTGCCAATATGGCTGTGGCAAGGAGTTCCTGTGCAATGCAAGAGATGCCTTGGCAATCTCTGTGGACTTCAGCTTGCTGAAGAGCTCATCACAGGTCAATGTGTCATAACTTGCGGACTCCTCAATGCTGGATATCTTCACTTCCCATATGCTACGATCAAGAGCATAGAGAAGCTTGATAGCCCTATCGTGATCATTGTAAGCAAGCGTCCCGTTGGACCGCAAGTTACTCACTATCGCATCAAAGCGAGAAAACATGGCATCTATAGATTCACCAGTTGCCTGCACAAACAGCTGATACTATTGATTATATGTGCTTTGGTGCCTGGCCTTGATCTGTGTAGAGCACTCATGAAAAATAGTGAGAGTGGTCCAAATTTCCCTAGCAGTCCTAAGGTGCTGCACCCTATCAAACTCACTTCTACTCAAACCAATGAACAGTATATTTCTTGCCTTGGAGTTGGCATTATACTGATCCTTCTCTATTTGAGAGGTGCGAGTATCAGGGATGGAGTATTGTGAGTCCACAATCTCCCAAATTGCATTTCCTTGGCTTAGCAAGTAAGCCTCCATGCGCACCTTCCAGTATGCAAAGTCAGTCCCATCGAACAGAGGAATTTTGCTAATTCTGTCCATGTCGCCAACAGATCACAAAACTGGTTAAGGTCAACTGGTGATCTTAACCTGCTCTGATACCAATTGTTGGACCGGAAACGGCGACCAGAGGGGGGGTGAATGGGAGCTTTTAAAATTTCAGGCTAAAAATAGCCTTCTGTTTTAATTCAGTCTACTGCGGAACAGGCTTCGAACGCAACCTTCGAAGTACTGGTTCGGAGATATTTTACAGCTCCGAAAACAGGCTTCGCAAGGAGAAAAAGTTCGAGGCCAAGGAGACTTCGCTCCACCCACAACCCCAAAAAATTAACTCTGCTAAGTCAGTGCAGGCTCCGCACACAGGGTGATTCGAGCAGGCTTCGCACTTCACCCTTCGCAAGAGTGGACAACCCTCTGAGGACTTCGACCAAATACTTAGCGACAGCAACTAGTGCTGGGCTTCGTGCTACGATGGTCTAAATGCACACTTTACAGACTTCGCTAAGGGCTATGACACAGGAAGAAAAATGGGCTTCGATCAGTGCTTTGCTAGTAATCAACGAGGTCTAGCCTCTAGTTACACAGAGCGAACGCACACTTGAAAGCACACTTCGCACAAAACAGGCTTCGATCAAAGCATGCAGAGAGGTGTGCAAACAAGCTCAAGCATAAAATGAACACAGACACAGGGCTTCGCTGCTTGAACAAGGAACACTATAAATGAACTCACTGGATGAATACAAAGTATGTGGTGGCTAGTACAGGAGCTCAACAATGAATGCTCAAAGTGTTAAATGTTACCTACTCAGCCCCCACTATTTATAGCCACTATTCACCCATGTGAATTGACTACTTTACTCCTAGGGTTTACATTGGTTTTGTCTCATCAGAACAAAGGGGTACAAAAGGTAGTCAACTTTATTTGGAGGCTTTTCTGTCAGCTTTGTAGAGGGGACAACGTTAGCTTTTTGCAGAGCAGACACTGTCAGCCTTTACAGTCTTGGACCTTTGTGAAGCCCCCCTTCGCACGCGAGGGGTGCGGTAGCTTCGGTGAGAAGCCATGAGCCTGATGGCCTTCGCTTCACCGAAGTCAGCCTTCGATACAGCGACGGTTTTGAGCCGAAGCAGTCAAAGCCCTTGGGCCTTCGCACCAACACCCTCGGAGTGGACCACCACGGCTTCGCAGCTTCTCCCCAGCTCGAACTCCGTCAGTCCGTGTACCGAAGCCATGCATGGCCGAAGTACCTCAAGTCCACCTCACTCCGGCGCCAGCCTTGCTCCGAAGCCTGCTTCACTCCGAAGCCCCACCTTCGGAGTACCACCCTTCGAAGTCCCTCCTTCGTCCAAGGCCTCCGCATGAAGCATTCCATGAGCACTTCGTCGCAGTGTCTCTCCCCGAGCACACTCCTCGATAAGCCTCACCCGGACCATGCCTTCGATGCCCCTCGACTTCTGAGACCTTCGTCGGGTAACCTTCGAGTGTCTCCCTCCGGAGCACACACCAAACACCTTGCCTCTGCTGAGGACTTGATCCACCATACTCCGAAGTCACTCCTTCCGGAGTACCCCTCGAAGTGCCTCGCCTCTGAGGACTTCGTTTCGGAGTACCTTCACCCGGAGCCACGCTCCGCACTTACTGCCTTCTCCTGGTGCCAGCCCTTAACAATTTTTCTACTTCGGCTTTAGTGAGGCTTGCCCTTTCTGCAGACAGCTTTCGGAGCCCTTGGCGCACTGTCCTGGCCTTCGGGTTGACGAGCAGGCTGTGCTCGATGATACTCCGATCAACCCCGGTGATGACTTCGTCAGTCCAGGCAAAGACGTCCAGATTTTGCTTGACGACTTCTTCCAACGAGGCTGCTATCTCCGGGGATAGCCCTTTGTCGAACTGTACTGGGTATTCTTTGCCATCTTTTGAAATTATCTTCGTCTCGACATCACCCTCTGGGCTTGGCTTAAGGGAGAGCCCCTTCGAAGAGTTCGAAGCCTCTAGAACCTCTTCCGTGCTTTCCACCACGTTGTGCACTTGCCAGGGATCCAACGACTGGCCATGCCCATACTCCATTCTCCGGGCTATAGCTTGGTCTCCTGAAATAGTAAGCACCCCACCTTGCATGGGCATTTTGAGACAAAGATAATTGTGGTGCGCTATAGCCCCGAACTGGTTCAGCATCCCTCGCCCGAAGATTGCGTTGTAAGCATAGGGACGTCGACAACATCGAATATCACCTCTTCTAACCTGGCCAAAGGCCCCTCTCCGAAAGCAACCTCGAGGCCTATCTGGCCGAGGGCATCGAGAGGCGGTCATGAGAACCCTTGAAGTGGCCAGGCCGCTAGAAGTAGATGCTTCCGGAATATGCACATTTGATCGAAGGCCTAGACAAAAAGTATGTCTGCGGAGCTCCTGCCGTCCACCAGGATCCTTCGGACTTCCACCCCTGCTATGTCTGTGGAAATGACCAAGGGGTCAGCATGGGGAAACTTTACCCCCGCGGCATCGCTGGCAGTAAACGAGATGGGCACATGAGACCACTCTAGCATCCCCTCTACGGAGCTCGAAGTCCCAATGTGCCCAACCTCGCGGACGTATTCACGCCGCTGCCTTTTGGACATGTTCCCGAGGGTCCCTCCTCCGGAGATGGGCAGGACCACTCATTTGTCGCGGTCTTGTGGGTCTTCCTGCTTCGGTGGTGGCATAATATTGGCCACCGGAAGTCGCATGGGGGCTTCGGGGACACCAGCTCGGACCACGATTTGCACAGGCGCTGACCGTGCCGCTGGTGGGGCTCGATCCGAAGTACCTCGCCCGATACTTCACCCTAGGTAGTCGCCCCGAAGGGCCAACACTGTCTTGCAATCCTTCGTGTCATGGCTTCTATTGTTGCCATGCAAGCAGCAGAAAAAACTCTGGCGCTTGCCAGGTGCTCTTTCTTGAGGCTTCGGTGCTCCAGCCTTGAAGCCTTGCTCCTGTTGATAACTGGCAGGTGCCTTCGGAATGGAGGGTGCGATGCTTAGCACCTCTGAACGGAAATGCTTCTTCCCTCGCCTGTGCTCGTTGAAGCGGCTGTCTTGGGGGGTTGCAGAGGAGCCGAGGCTTCTGGCTCCGTCTTAACTTCTTGGAGGGTAGGTACGGGTGCTCCGGCTCCTTGAAGACAGCCTTCCTCTGCCTTGTCATACTGTTCTAAATATGCCATCAGCTGCGCCATAGACGTCACCGGCTTCCGATGGAGCTTGCTGAGGAGGTCGGGGTTTAGCACCCCTTTGCGGGCGGCATCGACTACCGAAGAGGTAGGCATGCCCTTAATCTGTGACTTGGTGTGGGTGAAGCGCGTGAAGTACTCCTAGAGTGTTTCTCCTGCTCGCTGATTCACCTGGAACAAACTCCCTGTCGACATCGGGGCCACAAAGGTACCCTAGAAGTTGCTCACAAACTTCTTTTTCAACTGCTCCCAGGACCTGATCGATCCTGGCTTCAAGGACCAGAACCATCGGAGCGCCACACCTTCGAGAGCGAGGGGGAAACACTTCGCCAAAGTGTTGCGCACCCCTCCGCTTGCTTCTATTGCCAGGGCATATGAGCGAGCGAACTCTCCGGGGTCTGACCCACCGGAGTACTTGTGCAACTTCGAGGCCTTGAATCTGGGATCAAAGGGCACTCTTTGCAAGTCCGAATGTAGCGGAGACTCATCATCGAAAGTTGCATTCTCAGCCTTCTCCGGGACTTCGACAGCTTCAAGAAGATTGCGAGCACCACCGTCTTGGGGCCCTTCTGGTGTCTCGGTGGAGGCTTGAGTGCGTAGGCGATCGGCGGCCTCTTGTCTCCACCTAGCCACCTCCTCCTGAAGCCTTTCTAACTGAGTAGCTTCGGTTCCAAAAAGGTCTTCGTCTTCATCGGAGGGTAGCTCTGGGTCTTGGGAGCTAACATAATCAGTCTGAAGCACCGTAGGTGGAGCTCGGGGACCCCTGGGCACTCAACGCCTAGCGGCATCCTCGGGAATCGTTGGAGCGGTTGAGGGTCCGACTCTGGTGGTCCGAGGGGACCTTCGGAGAGGTCCCGAGGCTTGGCTTCGCTTCAGAGGCATAGCTAGTCACGGAGAGGTCCGAAGACCGGGGACTTCGATTGATCTGGGAAGGCGAGTGAAGGCCTTCGAACCGCACTAAGAAGCCCCTCTCCGAAGGGTGCGCGGAATCTTGGGACTCCGAGGCTCCCTCCGAAAGTGCTCTTCGAAGTGCAGTCAGTAGTAGAGAACAAGCTTCTAGAACTTGGTTCCCCACGGACGGCGCCAACTGTTGGCGTAAAAGATTACGCTAGCAGGTTCTCTGAGATCAAGAACAAACAAACTAAGAGTTCGTGTTTAAGGACTAGCTCAAGCCTCCGAAAGGATAACAGCTTGAGTAGTTCGAATGTATGTATTAGAGTAATTGAGTTTTCGGTCCCCGTTACAGGGTAGAGAGGGGGTATTTATAGGCAAAAATGTCTAAGGAAAAGACCTATTTACCCCTAGATTACAACTGACATAGTGGAAACTATTCGGTACCCTGAGTAGGGTTAAAAGGGTAAAGCTATCCGGGGCAAACGGATAAGCCAAACATCTTATCAATCCTGTCGGTCAGCTTCGGAGCCTCGTATCTTGCGGAGGGCTTCTTTGGACTTCAGATCGAGGCACCCTTCGGCCTAACACCTCCACCTTTGAGTAAGAGCCCATCAACTCCGAAGCTTAGTGAGTCTTTGAGTTATTAATCTCTAAGTCCTGAAAGTGAAGCAATTTCCCCCAACAACCTTCTTTTCTCCTTTTAGTCAATCATCCGGAAATTTCTTTTCGATATCAGGCCATATCTGGCGGATGAAGAAGTCACTGGCGCCCCTTCGCCGACCATGGCTTAGTTGCCTTCGGAGGTGAAGGGGGTCATATCAAACCTGCTGTGTCGCTTGGAAGACCCAGTGGAGGTCCTGGTTAACGACTCGGGGCCGATATGAGGCGCTTCAACAACATCCTGGACCGCCCCTCCTAGGAGTTTGTCGACGCCCTTACGCCAGTTGTGTACCTAGAGTTCTATCGGCCAGACATGCAATGGGCGCTGAAGCAGATGGGCGACCGCGGCAGCTATGCGTCGCAGCGGGAAGAGATCAAGATTCACGATGCAGTAGTGCTCACCGAGGGCACCCTTCTGGATCACATCCAGGGTGAGTCGTGGACCACGTCACTGGAGCTTGTCTAGCTACGAGCAGAAGAAGATGAATTGGCCTCGAAGCTAGACAGTGTCGGGATGAAGATCATCCGAGAAGGAAGGTGTTATGGCCTCCTTCTCGGCTCTGATCGATGGCTAAAAATGCTGACTCGCTGGTGTAATCCGCCATGCGTAGCACCGACACCATGCCATTTAAGATCTCCCTAGCTCGGATGTCGAGGACTGGGCTATCCTTTGGAGCATTGATGCCATTCAGCTACGGGTGATTTAGGCCATTCGCCGAGCTCTTGCTTATACTTTTCGTAGGATCTCTGACTTGTAACTCAACACATTATGCTTTGCAATATATTGTCATTGATCCCTTGACTTGGTCTTGAGTTTTGCATCTAATGGTGATGCTTCAGCATCGGCTGACTTAAGGCGATACCATCGGTACCGACTGTTTTACGTGTAGATCATTACGCATTTATCCAAACACTCGGAAAATATTTCTTCAAGTACTTTCTATTCAAAGCTTTCCCAAACACTTCTCCATCTAATCCTTCGATAAGATAGGTGTTTCTAGGCACCACTCGATGTATTCAAAATGGTCCTTCCCAATTGGGCGACCACTTACCGAACCGATTGTCCTTAGACCTGATTGGTAGGATAAGTTTCCATACGAGTTCTCCTTGTTCAAATGACTTGGGCACCACTTTCTTGTTGTAAAACCTGGCAACCCTTGCTTTGTCCTCTTCAATCTTTTTGAGGGCTCTTAATCGGACCTGCGCTAGATCGTCTAGGCCATATGTCATTAGATTATAACAATCATCGGTTGTGAGTTGGTCATTAGATGTTATTTTCCCATGGTAGCACTACTTCATGGGCGTAGACTAGCTGATATGGTGATACTTGAGTAGATCTGTGTTGTGCCATCTGATAAGCCCAGAGTGCTTCTAACAGAGACCGATGCCAACGCTTTGGTTGTTCGTTGATCTTGTGCTTTATTAATTTGATCAAACTCATGTTGGATGCTCTGGCCAGACCATTAGCCTATGCATAATATGGTGACGAATTTAAGAGCTTGATTCCCATACCGGTTATGAACTGCTAGAACCCGTCTGATATGAAAATCGTCCCCTGGTCTGTGGTGATGGTCTATAGAATCCTAAATCGATATATTATATGTTCTCTGATGAATTTAATGGCATCAGCAGAAGTAACCCTTTTGAGTGGAATGACCTCTACCCATTTCATTAAATAATCAGTAGCTATCAATATGAACTTATGTCCTTTACTTGTCGTTGGGTAGATTTGGCTGATCATATTGATGCCCCACCCCCTGAAGGGCCAGGGTTTAATCATCAGATTCATTGCCGATGCGGGTGCCCTCTGTATAGCTCCAAACCTTTGATAGTCCTGCCACCCCTATAATATTTTATGTAGTCCTCCATCATAGTCAGCCAAAAGTAACCTACTCTCTGAAGCAACCATTTCATTTTTTGGTCCAACTGATGTGTCCCGCATATGCCATTGTGTACCTCACACATCACCACCTTGGCTTCTACGATGCTTATGCATTTAAGGAGGACTCCATCGGTCATTCGATTGTACAAGTCTTCTCTGAGCAGAATGTATCTTGTTTCTTGATATCTGTGTTTTCTTGGTGCCGATGCCAAAGGATTTTTCAAATAATGAATGATATCGTACCTCCAGTCATCGGCCTCTATCTCCACAATTTCCACCTCGATCGACCTGGCCATCTGTAGGACCGAAACGGGCGATTGGAGGGGGGTGAATAGGCGCCTCAACAAATTCTTTCGAATTGATGACCTTTTCTAAACACCCATCACACCATTAAATGGACAAGTAGAAGCAACAGAACTATCACAGTAAAACTCCAAAAAAAGCTAGTGCTATCACTCTTTTGTCAAATATAAAGTGATGCGACAATCTGAGAGATCATAAGCAGAAAAAATAATCTAGCTTCCAAAAACAAATCGATGTCCTAATTTAAAAAGATTGTACAACAAATCAACATGTATTTCAATAGAGCACAAAAATATCACCAAGAGCAAAAGACACGTGCACTGATCACAGATTTTAATTAAGTGCAAGAATTAAACTATGCTCATAGACGATTTAACAAACACTTAACATGCACTAGAAAACACACATAAATCAATGAACATGCATATTTCAATCTGAAATAAATCTGTTCACAACAATTTTAATCTAACACAGAATATTCATGCAAACATTTAAATGTACACAAATCAAGAAACTGAAAAGATTACTGTGCTTGAATTGTTCTGCTCGAGTGACACCCTGTCTTCACGCACCGGGCCTCCTGCGCCGAACACCACCGCCACACGCTCCACTACTTCTCGCGCAGGTCATAGCGCCAATCGCTGCTATCGCCTGGCGCACCGCCTACTGATATCTAGTGCTCGGCCAGAGTGGCGCCACCCCTGATCTAAGCCGAAGATCCGGCCTCACGCCTGCGCGCCACTGCGCAAGCTCCATCCCCACAGCCGGTTCCAACCACGCGCCACCACGCAAAACTTCTCTGAAAGCCACCGAGATGGGAAAATCATGCAGCCTAGACAAAAACGGGAGAAAATCGATAGAATCAAATAGTGGTTGTGCGGATAGAATAACCAAGAACAATATTCTGATGGATTTTTCAAGGAAGAAGATGGTAGAGAATAAATTTTAGGAATTGGTAAAGTGAACTCAGATTTTCAAAGTGGCTGAGTTGATAGAAACCATAGGATTAGGAGGCCTTTTATAGGCAATTCAAAAATAGGAAAATACAAAAATACCCCTAGGGTTTTTTACATATGCGAAGGCCCACGAGGCTAAAAATGTAAAATCCTATCTAAAGGTAGTTTGTTCCGATTCGAAGATTTCGTAGCGACTACGGCTCCACTTCAGGACGATTGGATCTCGATCTAACAGATTTGAGCAGAAACCGATAAAGCGCACCGGATCACCGACACGTGTCACTAATCCGCGAACTCGACCGCCAGCAAGTATCTCCCGCTCTCGATCCCTCGAGCCACCTTGTCACTTGCACTGGCCTCCCTTTTGCTGACTTGGTCAACACATTGTCTCGATCATTCGTCCGTCCATGTATTGCTCCATCTCCACGTGTACGCTTGAGATCTTCCTCAACTTCACCCGACATCCTTGACCGTCTAGCATCAAGCTCCCTGCTTGACCCCGATCACCCACCGTTGACGGTTGACTCGCATCTCAACCCTGCACAATATGAGACAAGCAAAACATGAATCTCCATGCAAAGCACACACTAATCCCATCAGTGAACACACACAGGCAAACACGCACCTAAACCCTGAATAAAGCAAACTTGTCAATCACTCATCACAAAGATAAAACCACAGTACAAACCCCACTTGGTTTCTCAATCTCCACCTTGATGAGTGCATTGACAACTCACAAAAGGAACCAAGATGATGTTGATGTTCAGCGCACAAGTGACCATAAAAAACTCAGAAAAGAGCAAAAACATGTCATTTGATTTAAAAATTCTCCCCCTCTAACAAATGAGCCTCCCCTTTGACAGAAGCAAGACACTATTTCTCCCCTTTGGCAATGCAAGAATCTAGGTGATACAAATTATGCAAAGAGAAGTACGACGGTGAGTGTATACGCAAGCTTCTAAAACATGATTAGCAGCAATTACAATACAAAACAAGCATTCGCCTTGAATATTGTCTAAAAATACTGCATGATAAGCTCATATGAATCATAACCAATGAAAAGAAAGGGCAATCATTTTTAGATTTTAGCAAATAAAAGCATCACCACTCAGACTAGCACACTAGACAAGGTAAAGCATGGAATGCAAAAGCTAGCAAATACTACCCAGACAAGCATAGTCAAATAACATGGAGCTTCAGCAAACTTGTAATTATGCAATATTTTCAAGATTTTTATCCTTTTTTATTTTAGTGCCAGGGGTTATTTGCATGTCAACCTTATGATAACCGACTAAGCCAAGCCTAGGTCAAGCAACGACCATCAGAAGCTTAAAACATTAGTCATGGCATACACTATAGTGTCTCAGTTCATACCAAAGTGCTATGGTAAGCAGTCTAGAACAAGGCAGTGCGACAAAGCAAACCACCTGTATCTTTTCAATGTCCGCACAAAGGACATGGATAACAATTTCATGATTTTTTATCAATTTTCAGCACAAGATTTCCATGTAAAGCATTTAAATGTTCAAGTTGCATGTTTGCATCTAAGTGTTAAAGATAGCAAAAGCATTCAGCCTATTCATGCTAGTTACCAGACTAAGCAGTTATCATGATTTAATTTTCAGAATTAAAAGCCATGCTCATGAAATATATCAGACATATTCAACAGAGCAAAATCATCATGATTAAAGACAATAATTCAAAGGCATATCCATGCAAGTACAGGTAAAAGCAATTAATCATATAACAGAAGCTTATGCAATGACACACAACTTCCCCTCATAAGATGACATAGGGATGACAAACACCAAGCTCTGCTCTCAAAAATGCAAATCGAGAAGCATCAAGAGGCTTGGTAAAAATGTATGCAAGCTGGTTATGGGTATCAACATATCTCAATTCAATATCACCCTTCTCATTGTGGTCTCTCAAAAATTAATAACGCACATCAATGTGTTTGGTTCTAGAATGTTGAACTGGGATGTTTGCTAAGCTAATGGCACTAGTGTTATCACAGAAAAGTGGAACACCCTTAAAATCCAACCCAAAATCCCACAAAGTAGATACCATCCACAAAATCTGTGAGCAACAGCTAGTGACAGCTACATACTCAGCCTCGGCTATAGACTCCGCAATGCTAGACTGTTTGCGAGAAGACCAACAAACAAGAGAGGAACTCAGAAAATGACAAGTACCATAGGTACTTTTCCTATCAATTCTACATCCAGCAAAATTAGCATCGGAGAAACCTCGAAGGCATTAAGATGATGATGCAGAATACCAAATGCCAAATTCAAGAGTGCGTTTTAGGTACCTTGGTATGCGTTTTACCGCTTGACGATGTGTGTCGCGCCCCGATTTAATAAATCAGGACTTTTATTGAAATTCCAAAGAAAATCAATAAACCAAGACGTTCATAAAGCGACCACGTACAATACGGGCAATCATTCACGGTTCGTAGACCGCATTAATACAAAAGTGAATGAAAGTGAAGAGAAACTAATAAAATAAGGGGTCCTAGATGAACGCCTCCTTCCAGTCTCGCCTTGACTGGGTCGCTACTCCAGACCTTCATCCTCCTCATAGTAGACTGGCTCTGATGGTGTAAGTCAACGGGGTGAGTACAGATGTACTCAGCAAGCCACCGAATGCAAATATAGATGCAAGATAATAACAAGGGAGATAGTGGCTAGTTTAGCGGAAGCAGCATATTTGTAAAGCATTTAATGTGAGTAATTTATTTGTACGGAAAAGTAAACATGTGAATGCATCATCATCATCTTCTAACTCGAGGAGTACGTTTTACCTCCTCGCACAACAGTCCTTACATGCCATGAATAACTCATCCATTCAAACAATTGTAAACTAACTGCGAGTAGTCACACAACCCGCCCTTGACCGTGGGCTCGGCTTTTCGAAAAGATTGTATTACTCTGATCAGAGATGTACCACTGTACCCACAAGGCACGCACTCATCACCTACACCGAAGTGTAACGAGATGACCCATCACACGGGAACTCGTGCCAAAACCTTCCATATGGTCTTCCCCGACTCAACAGCACCCTCTTATAGGTTTCGTACCGTGTCTCGCCATGTCGAGTTTCCACAATACCCCCTCTTGAGCCATCGTCGGTACAAGGCGCCCTGAGGGCTAGCCCCTTGCCCCCTCCACTATGGTGCCGTGAGACGGAGCGTTCCACACTTCCAGTTAGGACTTACCCATTAGACTTGTGGTTGGTACGGAAGTGCTTTGCAACAGATCCCGCAGACCGGTCCTTATAGTGCCCCGGGTGCGACATACCAAAACCCGAGCTTGCACCCGGAACCCACCATACTTATAACATACCTAACTCCAACAGAGTCCAGAGACAAGAATAACAGGGTATTTCATATACCAGAATCCATCTACTCTACGACTCATTCTTTATATCCTATAGCAGTTGTGCCGGTACATTGGGCACTAGCTAATATAATATTTGTAGAGTGACAAGGAGTTGAGGCTCAATAAGCATGGCTTGGGTTTGCACACAAGGACGGGGATCTAATAAATATAAGTGTATGGCTTGATCTTTGACTAATGCAATATTAACCTATGAGTTATAGCGATAATTTATTAAATCATGGGCTCAATAATGATCAACTGTGTCCACAAGGTGGTCGATGACTTGCCTTGCTCAGCAAATGGGGATGGAGGAACCTCGGGGTAGAACTCCTGCTCCTCGACGAACTCGTAGTCTTCTCGATACGGAAAAATAAATAATACATTCAATAAACAGATACAAATTCACCCAATATTAAACATACACATTTGTAGGTTTTATTATGTGAAGTAATATTTTTAATATTTCAAGGTTCTGTTCAAAACAGTAAAGTTTAATATTTTTAGAATTTTTCCCCATTTATTTTCTGTATTATTAATTTTAACCCTAAGGGATTTTTATTCATTTATTTATTAATAATATTTTGGGTAACAGAAACATACTGTTTTTATGGCATTAATGTGTAGAGAATAATATTCTGGTTCTAACAAAATTTGAATGGTGAAATTTGGAGTTAAAATGAGCAAGATATGAATTTTTGAAGTTTAAACTATTTTCTGGATTTTATTTAAACAGAAAAATAGTCCCTGGTCCACGGTGAACCAGGTTCACCATGAACCCGTGACTATGCGCGTGGACCGGCCGATCCAGAGCCGTAGGATCCAGATCTGGCGGCTGAGCGCGAGGCGGGAGGGTTTTAATGAAATCGGACGGCTCAGATTAAAACGTGGCGAAAGGGTATACGTGGACGCACCAGATTGATCCTGGGGTTCAAGTAACGATCGACGGCTGCGATCGCCCCGTACCCCTTTGACCAGATCTACGGGTGAGATTAAATCCCGAAGGGATTTAATCTGTGCCCTTCATTCGCGATCGTGCGGCTCAGATGGAATCCGGCACGGCACGCGCTAAGGGGTCGAGTACCGCCTTCGTCTCCGGCGACGGCGGGCTCGGGTGCGGCCACGGCAGCGACGGCGAGGGCCTAGGGTCCTAGCTAGGGCCAAAAATGGAACGAGGAGGTCAAGACGGTCTTGTCCATACCTTCGGTGGCGACGACGGGCGACGGACGGCGACGGCGGCGAGGGTAGACGGCGAAGGTGGTTCGGGAGCTCGACGGCGACGGCGATCCGGCGGTGTCCACGGCCAACGGAAGGGTGGCCGAGGACGGGCGGTGGTCGACGATCACTCCGGTGGCGGTGGCTAGGGCGAAGGGGGTCGGGATCGACGGCGAGGGCTCGCCGGAGGCGAAGCAGAGCCGAAGGTCGAAAAAGAGGCGGCGGCGCTCTGTTTTCGCACGAGGAGGGCTGGGAGTGTGTGGGCTGAGGGCGGTGGTCGTGGAGGGTTTTATAGGGGGGTCGCCGGCGTCTGGATGGCAGGGAACCGAGGGCTTCCCGAGAGCTCCGGTGATCTCTTTCCAAGCTTTGGGTGGCTTTCCAAAGGCGTGAAAACGCGTCGCCATGGATGGAAGGGAGGCGGTGGCATGCGGGGAAGGTGATCCGGGGGTGATCTGGGCGATCGCGGGCGGCCGGCGGCGAGGAACAGAAGGTGATCGCCGGGAGAAAGGAAGGGGGCGATCCCCTTCCATCGGAGACGAAGCACCTGACAGGTGGCCCCCACCTGTCAGCGGGCGAAACAGAAAAGGAAGGGCCGACAGGCGGGCCACGGCTGTCAGAGAGAGGGAGGCGGAGGTGTGAGACTGCCATGTGGGGTCAGGCGGGGCACGGTGGGAGAGAGGGAAGCGGGGGAACGCGCCGACAGGCGGGTCCCACATGTCAGCGGCTCATGGCTTGGATTGGGCCGGGCTCAGGGTGGTTTGGAGGTTGAGGCCTGTTAAGGTTTTAATATCTTTTCGATTTAAAATAATTCCAGTAATTCATTTATTTGAGTAAGGGTTGAATCACTGTTGGTAAAAATTTGTAAAAATTCCTAAAATTATATCTTGGGCACTAGTTCATCTCATAAAATTTTCAGGTCCATATTTGTATATTTCTCCCTGTTTGGCTTTATTTGGGTTCTTTTATGATTTTCCTTTAATAAATAAATCCAGAAATGATTTAAATAATATTTTTCTTTTATTTTATTTCTTTTTAATTTCTGGGGTGTTACAATCCTATCCCCCTTACAGAGAATCTCGTCCTCGAGATTCGGATCAATCCTCGAATAGCTCAGGATGCTGTGCCTTGAGTTCATCTTCTTTTTCCCATGTAGCTTCCTCTACTGGATGATTGCTCCACTGCACTTTGCAGAAGCGGATGACTCGACTCCTGGTGGTTCTTCCTTTGACTTCCAATATCTTGACCGGTTTTTCCACATAGGTCAGATCTTCTTGGACATCCAACTGCTGAAGATCCACTTGCTCCGTGGGGACGCGAAGACACTTCTTGAGTTGAGATACATGGAACACATCATGCACTCCAGTCAATGAAGGTGGTAGTTCCAACTGATAAGCTACTTCGCCTTGGCGTCGAATAACGGGAAATGGTCCAACATATCGAGGGGCTAACTTTCCTCTCATGTTAAACCGTTGAGTTCCACGGAGAGGTGTAACCCGAAGATAGACATGATCTCCTTCTTCAAAGGCTAGGTCTCGACGGCGATTGTCTGCGTAGCTCTTTTGTCGTGATTGGGCTGTCTTGAGTCGGTCTCTGATGATCCGTACCTTCTCTTCAGCTTCACGAAGAATGTCAGTTCCGAATACTTGGGATTCACCTGTTTGGTCCCAAAGTAGTGGCGTTCTGCACTTACGTCCATATAGGGCCTCAAAAGGAGACATCTAAAGGCTAGCTTGATAGCTATTGTTGTATGAGAATTCTGCATATGGCAAGCTTTTGTCCCAAGTGGCTCCAAAATCCAAAACACATGCTCGAAGCATATCCTCTAGTATCTGATTTACCCTTTCTGTTTGCCCATCTGTCTGAGGATGGTAGGCGGTACTGAAATTTAATCTCGTGCCCATCTCCTCTTGGAGGTTCTTCCAAAAACGAGAGGTAAACTGACTTCCTCGGTCAGATACTATCTTCTTGGGCACTCCATGAAGGCATACTATCCGGGCCATGTATAGCTCTGCTAGCTTAGGGCCACTAAAGGTCGTCTTAACGGCTATGAAATGAGCTACCTTTGTAAGCCGATCAATGATCACCCATATAGAATCATACTCCAGCTGGGTCTTTGGTAATCCGGTGATGAAGTCCATTCCGATCTCTTCCCACTTCCATTCCGGCACTTTAAGTGGCTGCAACAATCCTGCAGGTCTCTGATGTTCAGCTTTTACTCTTCTGCAGGTGTCACATTCGGCGACGAACTGGGCAATCTCTCTTTTCATGCTAACCCACCAATATCGTTCCTTCAGATCTTGGTACATCTTGGTACTGCCGGGATGAATGGAGTACAACGTCTCATGGGCTTCTCTTAGGATAAGAGTCTTTATTTCAGGTTTATCCGGCACACATATCCGAGTTCCAAACCATATGGTGCCATTCTCGTCTTCTGAAAATCCGGGGGCTTTTCCTTGTCTCATGTTCTTCTTAATGGCAGCTATATCCGGGTCCTCTAACTGAGCTTCACGGATCTGCTCAAACAAGACAGGTTGGGTCTCCAAGGTGGCTAGATATGCTCTGGTGGTCAATCCAAGATTTAAGTTTTCCATCTCCCTACATAACAAGGGTGCGTGTTCTTGAATCATCATGGCTGTGCAATATCCCTTGCGACTCAAGGCATCAGCTACCACATTTGCCTTTCCGGGGTGGTAGTGTATACCTAGGTCGTAGTCTTTAATCAATTCCAGCCATCGTCTTTGCCTCAAGTTCAGATCTGGCTGTGTGAAGATATACTTCAAACTTTTGTGATCTGTAAAGATCTCACAGCGATTCCCAACCAAATAGTGCCTCCAAATCTTGAGGGCGTGCACTACAGCGGCTAATTCTAGGTCATGGGTCGGATAATTTAACTCATGAGGTCTCAACTGACGGGAGGCATAAGAGATAACTTTCCCATCCTGCATAAGAACACATCCCAATCCTTGGCGAGATGCGTCGCAATAGACATGGAAGTCTTTGCGGATATCCGGTAGGGTCAGTATAGGTGCAGACACCAAACGAGTCTTGAGGGTGCGGAAACTTTTCTCGCATTCAGGAGTCCATTCGAACTTCTCTCCTTTCTGCAACAACTTGGTCATGGGCTTGGCTATCTTAGAAAAATTCTCGATGAATCTTCGGTAATATCCGGCCAATCCCAGAAAACTTCGTATCTCGGATACGTTCGTGGGTGGCAACCAATCCATAACTGCTTCTACGGTGGCAGGGTCTACTGCGATTCCTTGCGCAGAGATGATGTGTCCGAGGAACTTTACTTCTGTCGTCCAAAACTTGCATTTGCTGTACTTGGCATATAATTGGTGTTCCCTTAACTTTCCTAAGGTTAACCGGAGGTGAGTCTCGTGCTCCTTCTGGTCCTTGGAATAAATGAGGATGTCGTCTATGAAGACCACGATGAACTTGTCCAAATACTCCATGAACACCTTATTCATCATATTCATGAAGAATGCAGGGGCGTTGGTCAATCCAAAGACATAACCGTGCACTCATATAATCCATAACGGGTAGTGAAGGCCGTCTTGGGTATATCTTCTTCTCGGATCCTTAACTGATGGTAACCAGACCTCAGGTCGATCTTCGAGAATACTGTAGCTCCTTTTAGCTGGTCGAAGAGATCATCGATCCGAGGCAACGGGTACTTATTCTTGATTGTTACCTCATTCAAGGCGCGGTAATCCACACACATACGCTTTGCCTTGTCTTCTTTCTTCTCGACAAAGATGACGGGGGCACCCCATGGTGACGTGCTAGGCCTGATGTAGCCTTTCCTCTCAAGATCCTCCAACTGTTGCTTCATCTCAGCTAATTCATTGGCGGCCATCCGGTATGGTCGCTTATAAATAGGGGTGGTTCCAGGCACCAAGTCAATCCTGAACTCGATGTCTCTCCTGGGTGGCATTCCCGGTAAGTCCTCTGGAAACACGTCCGGGTACTCACAGACTATCGGTATTTCTTCCAAGGTAATCTGGTGCAGTCTTGGTCTTCTGATCTTTAGTCTTGGCATCTGAAATGTAACGGCAATCCCTTCTTCGCTGGTCACGGTCACTTTTCTCTGGGCACATTCTATCACCCCTTGGTACTTATTTAACCAATCCATTCCTAGAATGAGATCTAGGCCTTGGCATTCTATTAGGATGGGATCGGCCCAAAATATGGTGCCGTGGATATCTATCCATACCTTTGGGCTATATGTTAGGGCTAGAGTTTGTTTTCCTGGGGTGACTATTTGTACGGCTCTGGGTAGATCTTCGGTGTTTAGGTTGTTCTTTTCCACAAAATCAGTTGATATGAAGGAGTGCGTAGCTCCAGTGTCAAATAAAACCACTGCAAGTGCTGAATGTACCAAGAACTTACCCATCACTATTTCTGGTGCGGCCTGAGCTTCTTCAGCGGTGACGTGATTGACTCGGGCGCGGATGGCGGGGTTTGCGGCAACTCCTTGAACGCGCTTAGGGTGGGGGCAAGCATTGGAGTAATGCCCCTCCTGACGGCAGTTGAAACAAACCACCGGCTTGCCGTGCTTGTCGCGCAGGATCTCTGCCTTCTTGGCCGTGGCAGCTGGGGCGGTCGGGGCGGCTGGAGCGACACGAGGTTGGCTGGCTCCGGCATTGGCAGCTGGTGGCGCCGGGCGATATACAGGCCGGGGGTGGTACTGTGGCGCTGGTGGGGGTGGAGCAAAACGGGGTCTCTGGGCCATACCCTGGTTCTGCCTGAAGGCTATCATCCTCTTCTTCTTCAGGTCAACTTTATTCTGTTGAGTTTCTTGCATAATAGCTTTGTTCACCAACTTTTGGAAGTTGGCGAAGTCTCCTGAGATGAGTTGTAGGGACAACTCGTCCTTCAGTCCCCTAAGGAACTTGGCCTGTCTGGCCGCGTCTGTACGGACCTCCTCTGGTGCGTACCGGGCCAGACGGTTAAACTCATGCAGATACTCGGTGACAGATCTGCTCCCTTGTTGTAGATCTCTGAATTCCTGTTGCTTCTGAGCAACGATGCCGTCAGGGATGTGGGCGGCACGAAAAGCGGCCGAGAACTCCGCCCAAGTGGGGGCGTGGCCCTCGGGCAGGGTCTCACGATGGTTGTCCCACCACTCTGCGGCGGGACCATGAAGCTGGTGGGTGGCGAAGGCCACCCTCTCCTGCTCAGTGCAGGTCAGGAGATCGAGTTTCTTCTCGATCGCCCGCAACCAATCCCCAGCCTCCATGGGGTTGGTGGTGCTTGAGAAAGTCGGTGGGCGGACTCGGAGGAACTCCGAGAGTTGTGTCGCGGGAGCGGGAGCTGGTGTGGCGGGTCGGGGCAGCTCGGGCTGTTGGTGGAGGCGAAAGAAGTGAGCCTGTTGCTCTTGCATTTGTTGCTGCTGCTGCTGCATCTGGTGCAGAAGGGCTGAGACCAATTGATTTTGAGTGGCCATCATTTCAGCCAAGGTGGGGTGGTTGGCGACCGGGGCTTGCCTCTGCCCGGTGGCTCCCCATTGTGGCAGGTTGCCACTCTCCCCTCCGTTCTGAGGAGCGTCTGATCCCTGGGTGTTGGTCATCCTGGAATTTCCAATGTATACATATTTATTTTGGTGAACTTCTTTATATTTTATTTCAAAAGGATACTGTTCTTGCGGTTACATTTATTAATTTTCTCATTCATGCCTTATATTGTGACATGAATGCTAATACAATCAAGTAAATAGAAATAACAATCAATCGTCACACTACGTCTATGGCAGCTCAGGGGACGGCTCGATCTCGGGCTCGTGGGAGACGGGCGGGGTCGAGGAACTGGACGGTCCGGCGGGTGGTGCGCTGCGGGAGATCCTCTTGGGCCTCACTGTGGGAGTATGAATGGGTTTCTTCCGGCGAGGCGGAAGAGGTGCGATCTCCTCGATGTCCTTCTTCAACTCTCTGAGCTGCTGACGAAGCTGGGTATGGACTATGGCGCCCTGGCGCAGAAGCTCGTTCTGACGTCTCAACTCCTCTACCTCAAGGGTCAACAGAGGGTTCTGCTCAAGCTGTCGACGGAGCTCGGCGTTCTCCCTGGTCAGGTTCTCCGAAGTGTGGCGGTAGAAGTCGATGGTGTCGTGCTGGCTGTCTGCTTCGAGGACGGCCTCCTGTGTGGAGGTTGTCCATGGCCTCCAAGAGTCTCATCGTGCGGGTGATGGCGGAGTTGCTCTGGGTGAGGGGACTGATGTAGATGCTGCGGTGACTCCCGGGTGTGCGCATGGGCATGAAGCGGTAGACGGTGTCGCGGAGGTGGCAGTCGTAGACCAGTCGAAGCTCGGCGAGGGACTGGAGAGCGGCTCGCTGGCTGGCCACCACGAATGAAGGTCCTCCAACTCCATGGGTGTAGAAGGGTGGCTGCGTGGAAGAGGGGCGGATCACAACCGTGACCTCGCAGTAGCTCTCATTCGCATCGGGAAAAATCCCGTGGAACGCAGGCTCATGGGGAAACCCCAGAAAGTCGACGAGCACGCGAAGCTCGCGGATGAATCCGGCCTCGTCACGAAGAGTCCCGCTCATGGTGTGAACCGGCATCTACAAAAGAGAGAAAATTTTTGTGAAAACCTCGGAAGATGAGAGAATAAGTGATCTTTTGTAAAATATAGTGAATATATATATAAGTCCTAAGGTCAGGTTTGTTTGGCTTCCTACAGTCAAGTCGGCTCTGATACCATCTTGTCGCGCCCCGATTTAATAAATCAGGACTTTTATTGAAATTCCAAAGAAAATCAATAAACCAAGACGTTCATAAAGCGACCACGTACAATACGGGCAATCATTCACGGTTCGTAGACCGCATTAATACAAAAGTGAATGAAAGTGAAGAGAAACTAATAAAATAAGGGGTCCTAGATGAACGCCTCCTTCCAGTCTCGCCTTGACTGGGTCGCTACTCCAGACCTTCATCCTCCTCATAGTAGACTGGCTCTGATGGTGTAAGTCAACGGGGTGAGTACAGATGTACTCAGCAAGCCACCGAATGCAAATATAGATGCAAGATAATAACAAGGGAGATAGTGGCTAGTTTAGCGGAAGCAGCATATTTGTAAAGCATTTAATGTGAGTAATTTATTTGTACGGAAAAGTAAACATGTGAATGCATCATCATCATCTTCTAACTCGAGGAGTACGTTTTACCTCCTCGCACAACAGTCCTTACATGCCATGAATAACTCATCCATTCAAACAATTGTAAACTAACTGCGAGTAGTCACACAACCCGCCCTTGACCGTGGGCTCGGCTTTTCGAAAAGATTGTATTACTCTGATCAGAGATGTACCACTGTACCCACAA
This sequence comes from Zizania palustris, assembly GCA_019279435.1. Lineage (NCBI taxonomy): Eukaryota > Viridiplantae > Streptophyta > Magnoliopsida > Poales > Poaceae > Zizania > Zizania palustris. The sequence continues at coordinate 38,467,295 of JAAALK010000285.1, read as the reverse complement.
GGCACGCACTCATCACCTACACCGAAGTGTAACGAGATGACCCATCACACGCGAACTCGTGCCAAAACCTTCCATATGGTCTTCCCCGACTCAACAGCACCCTCTTATAGGTTTCGTACCGTGTCTCGCCATGTCGAGTTTCCACAATACCCCCTCTTGAGCCATCGTCGGTACAAGGCGCCCTGAGGGCTAGCCCCTTGCCCCCTCCACTATGGTGCCGTGAGACGGAGCGTTCCACACTTCTAGTTAGGACTTACCCATTAGACTTGTGGTTGGTACGGAAGTGCTTTGCAACAGATCCCGCAGACCGGTCCTTATAGTGCCCCGGGTGCGACATACCAAAACCCGAGCTTGCACCCGGAACCCACCATACTTATAACATACCTAACTCCAACAGAGTTCAGAGACAAGAATAACAGGGTATTTCATATACCAGAATCCATCTACTCTACGACTCATTCTTTATATCCTATAGCAGTTGTGCCGGTACATTGGGCACTAGCTAATATAATATTTGTAGAGTGACAAGGAGTTGAGGCTCAATAAGCATGGCTTGGGTTTGCACACAAGGACGGGGATCTAATAAATATAAGTGTATGGCTTGATCTTTGACTAATGCAATATTAACCTATGAGTTATAGCGATAATTTATTAAATCATGGGCTCAATAATGATCAACTGTGTCCACAAAGGTGGTCGATGACTTGCCTTGCTCAGCAAATGGGGATGGAGGAACCTCGGGGTAGAACTCCTGCTCCTCGACGAACTCGTAGTCTTCTCGATACGGAAAAATAAATAATACATTCAATAAACAGATACAAATTCACCCAATATTAAACATACACATTTGTAGGTTTTATTATGTGAAGTAATATTTTTAATATTTCAAGGTTCTGTTCAAAACAGTAAAGTTTAATATTTTTAGAATTTTTCCCCATTTATTTTCTGTATTATTAATTTTAACCCTAAGGGATTTTTATTCATTTATTTATTAATAATATTTTGGGTAACAGAAACATACTGTTTTTATGGCATTAATGTGTAGAGAATAATATTCTGGTTCTAACAAAATTTGAATGGTGAAATTTGGAGTTAAAATGAGCAAGATATGAATTTTTGAAGTTTAAACTATTTTCTGGATTTTATTTAAACAGAAAAATAGTCCCTGGTCCACGGTGAACCAGGTTCACCATGAACCCGTGACTATGCGCGTGGACCGGCCGATCCAGAGCCGTAGGATCCAGATCTGGCGGCTGAGCGCGAGGCGGGAGGGTTTTAATGAAATCGGACGGCTCAGATTAAAACGTGGCGAAAGGGTATACGTGGACGCACCAGATTGATCCTGGGGTTCAAGTAACGATCGACGGCTGCGATCGCCCCGTACCCCTTTGACCAGATCTACGGGTGAGATTAAATCCCGAAGGGATTTAATCTGTGCCCTTCATTCGCGATCGTGCGGCTCAGATGGAATCCGGCACGGCACGCGCTAAGGGGTCGAGTACCGCCTTCGTCTCCGGCGACGGCGGGCTCGGGTGCGGCCACGGCAGCGACGGCGAGGGCCTAGGGTCCTAGCTAGGGCCAAAAATGGAACGAGGAGGTCAAGACGGTCTTGTCCATACCTTCGGTGGCGACGACGGGCGACGGACGGCGACGGCGGCGAGGGTAGACGGCGAAGGTGGTTCGGGAGCTCGACGGCGACGGCGATCCGGCGGTGTCCACGGCCAACGGAAGGGTGGCCGAGGACGGGCGGTGGTCGACGATCACTCCGGTGGCGGTGGCTAGGGCGAAGGGGGTCGGGATCGACGGCGAGGGCTCGCCGGAGGCGAAGCAGAGCCGAAGGTCGAAAAAGAGGCGGCGGCGCTCTGTTTTCGCACGAGGAGGGCTGGGAGTGTGTGGGCTGAGGGCGGTGGTCGTGGAGGGTTTTTATAGGGGGTCGCCGGCGTCTGGATGGCAGGGAACCGAGGGCTTCCCGAGAGCTCCGGTGATCTCTTTCCAAGCTTTGGGTGGCTTTCCAAAGGCGTGAAAACGCGTCGCCATGGATGGAAGGGAGGCGGTGGCATGCGGGGAAGGTGATCCGGGGGTGATCTGGGCGATCGCGGGCGGCCGGCGGCGAGGAACAGAAGGTGATCGCCTGGAGAAAGGAAGGGGGCGATCCCCTTCCATCGGAGACGAAGCACCTGACAGGTGGCCCCCACCTGTCAGCGGGCGAAACAGAAAAGGAAGGGCCGACAGGCGGGCCACGGCTGTCAGAGAGAGGGAGGCAGAGGTGTGAGACTGCCATGTGGGGTCAGGCGGGGCGCGGTGGGAGAGAGGGAAGCGGGGGAACGCGCCGACAGGCGGGTCCCACATGTCAGCGGCTCATGGCTTGGATTGGGCCGGGCTCAGGGTGGTTTGGAGGTTGAGGCCTGTTAAGGTTTTAATATCTTTTTCGATTTAAAATAATTCCAGTAATTCATTTATTTGAGTAAGGGTTGAATCACTGTTGGTAAAAATTTGTAAAAGTTCCTAAAATTATATCTTGGGCACTAGTTCATCTCATAAAATTTTCAGGTCCATATTTTGTATATTTCTCCCTGTTTGGCTTTATTTGGGTTCTTTTATGATTTTCCTTTAATAAATAAATCCAGAAATGATTTAAATAATATTTTTCTTTTATTTTATTTCTTTTTAATTTCTGGGGTGTTACAATGTGAACCTCTTGGAGAAGCCTAAAAATGAGCGCACAAACATACTGCGAAATGTATGTCCGGCCTCATAGATGTTAAGTAGATGAGAGAACCGATCATGCTCCAGAACTCCTTCTGATCCACCTCTTCTCCATCTTCATCCGGATAATGCGCTACTGAGGTAGCCATCGAAGTGGCAAGTGGCTTCGCATCGCTCATGTCAAATTGCTTCAGCAGGTCCTTGGTGTACTCTGTCTGATGCACAAAAGTACCTTGTTTTCTTTGCTTGATTTGTAACCCAAGGAAGAAAGTCGGCTCGTCTATCATCGACATCTCGAACTCCCTGCTCAAAGAATCAGCAAACTCGGCCACTGAGAAGAGCCACAAAAAATAATGTCATCAACATAAATCTGAAAAAGGAGGAAATCTTTGTCATGCTTCAGAGTAAACAGGGTTTTGTCAACAGAGCCCATTTTGTACCCATGCTTAAGCAAAAAGTTCCTAAGTCGGTCATGCTAGGCCCTAGGAGCTTGCTTGAGCCCATACAAATCTTTGTAAAGTTTAAAGACTCTATGGGGGTACTTGGGATGTTCAAAGCCTCAGGGTTGTCTAACATAAACATCCTCTCCTATGAAACCATTAAGAAAAACACTTTTAACATCCATTTGATAAAGCTTGAAACCACGAGAAGATGCAAACACAAGCAAAATCCTAATAGCCTCAAGTCGAGCTATGGAGCAAAGGTCTGTCCAAAATCAACCCCCTCGACTTGAGAGTAACCCTAAGCAACAAGCCTAGCCTTATTTGTCAAAACAGACCCATCCTCCCCCTGTTTGTTTTTGAAAATCCATTTTGTGCCAATGATATAAATGTTAGGGGCTGGATCTACGAGAACCCAGACTTGGTTTCTATCGAAGTTTTCTAATTCCTCATGTATGGCATTGATCCAACTCGAATCAGATAAAGCATGACTAACATCTAAGGGCTCAAAGGAGGAAACAAATGCAGAATCAATAAAGTGAGCATGAGATCGAGTTACCCTTTCATCTAGCTCGCCGATGATCTTCTCTGGAGGATGCATCTTCTGAATGTGCCGTGGAGCTTCTCGATGAGATGTAGTCTCCCCCTAAACACTTGCCGAGTGTGCTCGAAGATGACCGAAGTCGAAGCAGATGCTTTGGGACCTCTTGTTGAAGTAGTCGGTGCTGGGTCCGCCGTAGGAATTGATGTCGAGGGAAGTAGGGGATCATCCTCAAATCCTTCATATTCTTCTGGATCTTCTTCTTCAAATATGGTCTCATTCATATCCTTTTCATTGGCAAGCTCAAAATAAGAACTAACACACGGGGTTGATTCATCAAAAGCCACATCACATGACTCGATGGCAGTGTTGGCCTCAATATTAAACACACGATATGAATGACCATGAGTGGAATAACCCAAAAAGATCCCATCTGAAGATCGAGACTCAAATTTGTCCAAATTTCCACGTTTTAGGATAAAGCACCGACAACAAAATACTCGAAGATGAGTAACCTTGGGCTTTCTCCCAAAATGTAGCTCATATGAAGTCAAATTCAAAAGTGAGCGCAGAAAGATCCAGTTGGAGATGTAACAAGCAGTGTTTATGGCCTCCGCCTAAAACCTTCTGGGAGTCCTATGCTCATCGATCATCGTCCTAGCCATCTCCACCAGAGTGCAGTTATTTCTCTCAACAACTCTATTCTATTGAGGAACCAATAGAGCAGAAAATTGGTTCAATGCCATGCTGAAGGGAAAAGTCAACATAGAAACCATTCTTGAACTCGGTGCCATTATCACTTCTGATTGCTTTCAATGCACCATGGAGTTTAGTGAATAGTCTCAAAGCTAAGCTCCGAAAGTGTGAAAACACTTCATCCTTGCTTGCAAGAAAGTAGACCCAAGAATACTGGGAGTAGTCATCCACCACAATAAGAACATACCATTTTCCACCTAAAGAACTAACCCGAGATGGACCTACAGTGTCCATATGGAGAAGTTCTCTGGGTTGTTCTGTCATCGCCACATTGATTGGTGAATAAGAGGTGGTAACCATCTTTCCATGTCGACAAGGAGAACAAATAAGATTCTTCTCAAACTTGAGCTTGGGAAATCCTCGAATCAGACCTAGTGCACTCAATCGAGCAAGCAAGTCAAAGCTCATGTGCCCTAGTCTCCTATGCCAAATCTAGAGCTCAGAAGATGGTCCAGCAATAAGATAATGAGAAGAACCAAATGACTCAGAAAAATCAGCTCCAAAGACTCTCCCTATTCTTAAAATCTTACAAACCAAAGCGCTAGAAGAATCGAGAACTTGTGAAGTATCGCGTCTGAAATGCACTTCCAAACTCTCATCAAGCAACTGAGATATAGAGAGCAAATTGTATCCCAAACCTTCAACCAAAGCGACATCTTTGAGAATTAATTTTTCATTAATTCTAATCATACATGTGCCTATCACTCTGCTCCTTCGATTGTTGCCAAAGGTGAAGTGCTCCTATCGTTGGGTCGAGGTGAGGCTGGAGAACCATGATGTCTTCCCGGTCATGTGGCGTGAACAACCGGAATCCATGGTCCACTTGTTCTCTAGGCCTCCATCTATCGCCTACAAAAAATGAGAAAATCTCGAGTGCTCAGTGCTAGGGTGAGTGAAAAACTGTCGTGGTATCCAGCACTGAGAAACTCGAGCCATAGGCAAAGCAGTAGTAGACTGTCTATGTACATGACATGAATCATGATAAAAAGTGTATGGTCTTCCTAAATGGCGAGAGCCATAAAAATGATGAGGTCTCCCTACCTATCGAGGACCAAAACCACTAACACGTGGTCTAGAAGCATATGAGTTATGGTGTATCCCACGATGGGCAAATCCTCTCATGTGAGCACGAGGAGCCTCAAGAAAGCAGGAACGAGAATGAGAAACAAGCTCATGTATACCAACAGGTGGCTGCTACATGTCACATGTCCCCATCTACCAAGAACGTCACTCATCCTTCATGCGATGAAAACAGAAACCAACCAAGTGTACCACCCTATAGAAATATGAGCAATGAAAAATCTTTTTGGGGGTAGGTGCATGGGTCTTGGGAGCAATCCTCACAAGCTCTCTTGGTTTCTGCTGAGGGGCTTTCTTTGGTGGAGGTGGCTTTTTCTTGGTAGGTTGGATGGGTTTCTTGGCTTTCTGTGGAGTGTATAACTGGGCTCTTTCTTCCTCTAGGGTAGTGGGTGAAGTAAATATTGTTTTGCTATCAATGTCTGAATAGGTTCTTTCAAAACCCAAACCTAAAGCTAACTCTGCCCTGTCAGCACACATCTTGGTCTTGGCCAAGAGCAAATCCATCATCCCCTTTCCCTTAGTGCATTTGTTTCCCATAGAAAGAAGTTATTCATTTGCAGTCATGAGGGTTTCAACTTGCCCTCTAGAAAAACTGAGTTGGTCCTTAAGGGTGATGCAGGTGGGAAAAGCAGGCTGCACATCCTTAGAACACTAAGCACTCTCCAATCTAGCCTCTAACTCCTTAACATGCTTGTCTCTCAAATTAATGCTATCAATCTACAAGGGACAATTTTAACCAGCATCAGAAGAAATAGGCTTTGACTCCACCACAATGAGCTATTTCTGTTCACTCTCAAGCTTATCGATTGTTTGAGCATGTACAGTACGTAGCTCGGCAAGCTCACTCATGACCACCAAAAAAGACTCACATTTAGCATCATTAGACTTAGACCTAAGCATGGCAAGTTCAGTTGATACAAACTCAAGCTTAAGTCTAAGTTCTTTCCTTTATTTAGTAGCTTGTTTAAGTAATCTATCCTGACCAATCAAAGCAACATTCAATTCATCATTTTTGACTAAAAGTTGGTCGCGGGATAGATATACCTTAGATGAGTCTAGCTCATCGCCGCTGCCATCGAAGTTGTCAGCCATAAAGCAAAGGCCGGTAAAGTCTTTCATCTTCTTCTCCTCCTTCTTTGGAGGCTCCTCCTCATCAGAGCTAGGCTCCTCACTCGATGATGAGTTGATGTCGCTGAGGACCGTCTCGAAAGCTCTGGAAGCAGCCAAGGATGCTCTCTTGTCAAGCTTGTCTCGGTTCTGCTTGAAGAAGGGCTTCTTGTCCCTTTTCTAGTACTTGTGCTCATTTTCATCTTTCTTTTACAAATTAGGGCAGTTAGCTTTAATATGAGAAAGATCTTCGCATTCAAAACATCCCCAGGAGCCTCCTCTCTTCTGATCTCATCTATAATTATAGAATTGGGTGAGCTTCTTGACAATGAGAGCAATCTCCTCATCGTCCAAAGTGTCCACAGGCTCTTTAGTGACAGAGACCAGAGAAGATAAGGAAAAACCACCAGCAAAGGCATGAGCACCTGAAGAACCAGACGCAATACCTCCAGATGTGGTGCCACTACCAGAACCGGAAACTAGTACCATGGATGGTGGCAAAGACTACCCAAGTCCTTGGCGAGATGCCTTAGCAATCTTAGTGGACTTCAGCTTGCTAAAGAGTTCATCACAAGTTAATGTGTCATAACTTGTGGATTCCTCAATGCTGGATATCTTCACTTCCCATATGCTACGATCAAGATCATAGAAAAAATTGATAAACCTTTTGCTGGCGTATAAGATTACGCTAACAGGTTCTCGAAGATTAAGAGCTAACAAACGAAGAGTTTGTGAAGCGGACTATTTCAAGCCTCCGAATTAGATAATAGCTCGAAGTAGTTCGAAGTTGTGTATTGAATAGCTAAGTATTTGATCCTCATTACAGAGTGTGAATGGGGGTATTTATAGGTAAAAATCTTAAGGAAAAAACCTTTTTACCCCTCAATTACAACCGAAATAGTGGAAACTATTCGGTACCCCTAATAGGGTTAAAATGGTAAAAGACTAATCTATTTAGAAAGAAGATAAGTATTTTATCGTCGTTGGTAGATAAGCTATCTGAATATTTAACCTTCGAAGTCATGCTCCGAACAGAAGCCTGCATGGATTCTTCGAGCTTGATCATGCGAGGAGCCGGAGTTAATACTGGAACTTCGGTCTAGTAAATTGTCTTTGTCTTATAACCATAGAGACCCTGGGGATGAAGTATTTTCCCCCAACAGTAGCCCCTCGAATACGCTTCTCTGAATGATCTATAAAATTAGGAGAGTAGTATATGCAAGAAACATAATCATGCATAGGGTTTAATAAATATACCAACCTTGAAAGCATTCAGAAATTTAGAAACTTCGAATTGACTTCCAAGCGGAGGTTTCAGCAAGCAATTCTATAGGACCGAAAGTAGTGACCAAAGGGGGGTGAATGGGCGCCTATAAAATTCTTACGAATCAATGGCCTGCTCCCAACACCCAACGCACATCAACAGACTTAACAGAGAAAAGTAAAACAGATCAACAGAGCCTAAAAAGATCTAGCCTAAAAATGACAAGTGTCCTAAATGAAAAGACACCAATACAGTGCTTAAAGGCATATTAACAAAGCATTTAAAACATGAACGTATCAAGCTTCACAAAAATAGATCATCACAGAGATTTAGCATGAGTGCACGTAAAATGAGGAATCTTACTATTCAAGGTTGTCTCCAGTTCGATACTCGTCGAAGCCTGTGCGATGTGAATGTGCTAAGCCTAAATTTGTCGAAGCCCGTGCAGTACGTTGAGCGAAGTGTGTAGCTGCCAAAGCCTGCTTCGAAAGATACAGTACCGAAGCCAAAAACTAGACTTCGAACCATGTAGACAAAGACAAGAAAAGGCTGAAGATTACATAGAGAACGGACTTCAAAAAACGAAAACAACAGAGGATCTGTCGGAGTATGCTTCGGATATGACAGAGTCTGCTTTCGTTGCCGAAGTGCACTACGTGACGGAGTGTACTTCGCACAGCCAAAGCCTGAATAGTCGATGGTCACAAGCCAAAACTCCGTAGGCTAAGTTAGCGAAGCACCTTCGAAATGCAAACTTGGAACCGGAGCTAACGTGAGCTAGTTCTGCTGCAAATATGTCGTAGCCTTAAAAACATAGGCCTACAACTGACACACGACTGAACTTAGCAGTCCTAGCTATGGAAATCTCAGGTGGATGGAAGTAACTTGGCACGAAGTGCACCGATTAAAAGCTGCACTGCTGCACGCCTTCGCTGACAGTGTTCGGAGATGACTGCTGCCAGACAGCATGTGGGGCCCACAAAGTGCTAAGACAAAAACCACAAATACTATGCGCTAGCTGCTTCAGCAGAGCGATGGGCAAAGATCAAAGCAATTTAGCTTCTGCAAAGCTATCCACCGAACTGTGCAATATCTACAGAGCTACTGAGAAACCATGTTGAAGAATATGGTTTGATACTCCAGATGTGATGAGTGATTGTCAACGGAAGTCAAAGGAAGAGAAAGGAAGACCTGCCGAGTCTGAGGCATGTGTGACTCAGGTACACGGGCAGCGAGCGACGGCCGGGCAGAGGAGCTGCGGAGTCGAGCCGGCCCAATCCGGGTACATGGCTAGGAGCGGCAGATGATCCACTAGTCTGTTGACTGGGTTTGACTCAGGTACATGGGCGGCGAGCGATTGCCGGGCTGAGGAAGCTGCGGGGTTGGGTCGGCCCAATCCGGGTACCCGGTGCGAAGACGGTGGACGCTTTGTCAGTTTCGGCGCAAAATTGACAACCTATGATTATTTTGTTTTTAGGGTATTAATATTTAGTTTTTAAGTTTAGAATATTTTTATTTGAGTCAGGTGATTTTTCTAAGAATATTTTAGTAATTTTTGGAATTTATTTTAGAGTCAGTGTTAATTTACCCTGGGGTAAATTAGTCTTTTAATGTATTAGGAGTCGCCTATAAATAGCCCCTATCCCTCCTGGGGATAGATGACTGTTTTTAATTGATCTATCTTTAGTCCACCGAAAGTTTTCATCTACGGAATTTTTTTCTTCCACGTAGGGCTGCGTTTTTGATTTTGTTCCTTGTGGTATGTGCTTCGGCTGGAAGGGAATCTTTTCCCTAGCGTGAACAGCAGCAACAGTGTTTCCTGGCGAAGAAGCAGCAGCTCGCAAATTCCTGCGCGGGCCCCACGCCGGCGTGAAGACGGAAGAGAAAAGGCTCCTGTGGCTGAGAAAACAGTGGGCCCCACAGGAAGCTGCCACGGCGTCACATCGGCACATCGCACGGAAGCTCAGATCTGATCCAAGCACGCGCGCGGGCCCCACGCGGCAGCTGCTGCGCAGCAATTTCCGGCGAGCTGGCGCGATTTTTATTCTTTCATTGCAGAAGCTGTGCTCAGCTTTTTCCGGCGTGCAACAGCAGGAACAGTGTACGGCGGGCCCCACGCAGAAGTCAAAGTGTGTAGATTTTTTTTGGGCGCAAGGTAGCCGGACGGCGGAAAAAAATTGGCTCGGCTTTCCGTGGTGTGCAGCTTCTGGTTGCTAGCCGGCAATAGGCACCAATAGCTGCAGTTTTGGCGTGATCCACGGCGGCACATGTAGCATGTACTGCTAACCGGCGTAATCGGCGAAGACGACGATGGTTTTCAGGTTAGTTTTTCCTAATCTGTTATTTTTCAGCAGATTTAATTAAACCGATCTTTATCTGTTTCCTAATTAGTTGCGGATCTGTTTAGAAAATTCGGGGTTAATTTTTATTTGTCAAAATATTAATAGTGCTTGCATATTTTTATTTAAATATTTTTCATCTGCTCATAATATATATATATATATATAATTATCTAGTCACAGTAATATTTCTATTCTAGATTTACATGAAATATTTTATGTTCACTTCTGAATGAATTTCTGGATGACCCATATTTTATTCATTTGATTAGTTTCTTATTTTTAGACTGCATTTCGAATTATCATATATTTATCTAGGGATTTTGTTTTCGTCGTTAAATATCTCTAGTATTCATTTTTATTCACTACAGTTATTTCATTTTAGTCTAGTTTATTTTTGTATCTCATTTTATTTAGGGCACCAGACATTTTTAGACTAGACAACTTTAATTCCAGTAATTTGCTTTGCTAATATTATTTGTCTAGTTGAGTTTGTTTGGGTGTTGGGATTAGATCATAGTTTAGCAAGAAATTTTTAGGCGTCCATTCACCCCTCCTCTGGTCGCTACTTTCGGTCCTACAAGTGGTATTAGAGAGAGGTTAGGGTTTTCTAATATCTTAACCAATTCTAAACCTAGGTAGTGACAATGACGTCTTCTGGTAAAATCCCGTCCCTAGAAGCTTTTGGCTACACTTATTGGAAGACTCGCATGCGAGCATACCTTATGAGCCATAGCTCGGACATATGGGAGATTTGTGTTCATCGTACTTTTACCATAAGGACTATTGATGCGGATACTGCTGCAGATGTAGTTGCACAACATCAAAATAATAGTAAAGCCGTAAACATTTTATTTTCTGGTCTAGGTCCTAGTGAGTTTGAGCGTGTTAGCCATCTCACCACTGCTCGAGAGATCTAGGCTACCCTCCAACCACACCATGAGGGGACATCTCAGGTCAAGGCTAGGCTCTACCAGACCTACTGGCGTGAGTATGAAAATTTCTCATAGAATCTAGGTGAGACTGTTGAGGCTTTGTTTGGTCGTTTTCAATTGATCATTAACAAGCTTCGCGTCAACTAGGCCGAGCGTGATCAGCTGGTCTCGGATCATGAATAGGCGCTTAAGGTACTCCATACCTTGGACCCTAAGATCTGGGAGATCAAGGTCTCTTCTATTGTTGAGAGCGCGTCTTATGATACCCTAACTATCGCAGAGCTTTTCAGTAAGCTCAAGGCCTCAGAGGTCGATATTCAGTTGAGATCAAATCTCACTGATTCTGGCTCAAAGACTCTGGCGCTTGTGACACAGTCTACTGATCCTAATGCCATGAGTTGTTCTGCGTTTTCCTTGATGTCTATCTCCGAGGAACAACTTGATACTCTAGGAGATGATGATTTGTGCTTGTTTAACAACCGGGTGCGACGTGTCAATGATAAGTGAATGTTTAAGAGACACGGCACAAAATCCGGATGCTTTTAGTGTGGTGACCCAGGTCATTTCATCGCCGACTGCCCCAAGCAGAAGAATTACAAGAAGGGAACCGGCGACAACTCCTACAACTCCGGCAAGTATGAAAACTCCACTTCCACAAAGGGCAAGCCCAAGACAAGATTCTTTAGAAAGGCTCTAAAAGATTACAGGCATGAGAACAAGAAGCGAGACAAGACCTTCTTCGTCGAGATGGAGAAAATATACTCCAAGAGATCCTCGTCTTCCTCCTCGTCTTCAAGTCCAAGTGACGAAGAGATCATGATCAGGAAGGGGAAGGACAGGGACAATCCGGTGGGCCTCTGTTTCATGACCTTCGGGGACAAGCCGAAGAGTCGCTCACGTCACAGCCGAAGATCTCACAAGAGCTTCTGCTCAATGGCTCTTGGGGAGAAGAAAGAAAACGACTCCTCCGATGACTCTAACGATGAGAAGGCATCTTCCTATGAACAAGAAGTTGTTAATTTATTAGAACAGAACCATCAGGAGTTGAAGTATTGGGAGAAACTGCTTAGAGGGGCTAAGAAGAGGATAGATGAGCTTGAGAGTGAGCTTGCCATGGCGAATGGTGAGATTTAGAGTTTGTCTTCTTCCCCTTGCTTGGGTGATAGTGGTGAGTGCCCTAACTGTGAGGTGTTGTTGTGTCACCTGACGACTCTTAAGTCTAGGTACATAGAGAGACTAGATGAGAGACGCTTTGGCCACTGAGCTTGAAAGCACTCAGCGGGAGCTTAAAGATGCTCATGCCACTATCATCGCACCTTGTGTAGACTGCCCATCCCATTTAGCTAGTATAGCTGAGCTAAGAGCCAAGAGTGATGAGCAGTTGAGCGAGTTAGCTGGAGTGAGAGGTGAGTTGGAGCAGACTAAGCTAGAGCTTGAGATCTTGTCAGTTCCACCCACGGTTTGTGAGAACTGCTTGTCCATTAGAATGGAGTTGATCAAGCTAAAAGCTAAAAAGTCTGTCGATGTTGATAGAGAGTGTGAGATATGCTTGTCTCAGGTGGAGGTGTTACTTCTTTGAGAGAGGAGCTAGCTGATTTTCAGAATGAGAACTTTTACCTTCGTCAGATCCTGAGTTGGATTAGTGCCAGAGAGCCACAGCTCGGCATGATGATCCAGCAGTTCAAGAGACATGATGGGTTTGGGGTAGGTTACACCTATACCAAGGCTAATTTTGAGAGTGCTATTAGCCGAGTAGTGGAGTGGAGTAAGATGACTGCTGAACAAAGATATCCCAAGACTCACTCCACTGAGTCCTTTAAGGATAGTTAGCCTAAGGATGGAGTGATCCAATAACATCCTAAAGCTCCACCTAAGAAGCAGATCTCGGTTCCAAAGCCTAAAACTCTCCACACTTCTCTTGATTCTTTACCTGGACCCTCTCACACCAAAGATGATACACCAAACACCACCAAGCCTAAGAATCCCAAGCCTCAACCACGTACCAAGAAGCCTACCTATCACTGTGAGTTTTGTCAGAGAGACAGGCATCTTGAGGAGTTTTGCTTTAGGAGGAAGCGGGTTGAGCAAGCAGAGGGAGCTCGAGGTGGGCAGGAGCAGTTCTACCAGCAGGGTGGTAGACAGAGAGTTCCTCGACGTAGAGAGAGGCTAGAGGCCAGGCCACGTCATGTAGGTGGTGGTAGAGGAGACAATTTTTATGATCGTGCTCCGGAGGGTGGTTTTCGTTCTGGCAGAGTTCCAGATCATTATGGATATGGTTTTGGACCTCGTGACTGTGATTTTAGGCAGAACAGAGGACCGCGCTTTGAGCCGCATTTTGGTCCAAACTCATATGATTCCTTCTGTTTTCCTACATACGAGCAGATGGCTCGACACTGGTTTAGCACTTTTGCTAAACCTAGCATTGGACCGTTTGCTCCCACTTATGATTATTGATCTTGATTTGGGAGTTGTGTATCTGTTTTAGGATATTTTGAGTCAGTTTTTTTCTTCCTTATTTTTTATTGAGTCTTTTTGTGTGCGTTCATATTATGCATAATTATCAATCACATTTTGAGCTTGCTTCTGTTATATGATTAATCTGCTTTACCTTCTCTAGCTAGTATATGTTTTTGATTACTTGTCGATGATCATGTTCTGTTTCAGTTCACATGATATATCTGATTTTTGTCATACGCATGGCTTTTATGTTTTAAAATTGAAAAAATGATCACCATTGCTTCTGGTAACTATCATGTGTACGCTGAATGCTTTCGCTATCTTTTACATGCCTTGTAGCTAGATCCTTACTTAGATGCAGATATGCAACTTGGACATCTATATGCTTTAAATATGAAAATGTGCTATAAAATGATAAAAATTCAGAAAAATGAAAAATTTATGCATTTTTATGATTATTAGAAAAGATCCAGGTGGGTTTGCTTTGTCGCATTGCATTGTTATGGACTGCTTACCATAGCACTTTGGTATAAACTGGGATGGTGTAATGTATGCGAAGACCAATATCTTAAGCTTCTGATGGTCCAGTTCTGGCCTAGGCTTGACTTGGTCGGTTAGCATAAGGTTTGACATGCAAATAACCCCTGGTAGAAATGAAAAATAAAAAGAAAAGAAATAGTCTAAAAAATTTAAAAAGATGACAAGTTTGCTGAAGTACTTTGTTTTGGACAATGCTTATCTTGGTAGATATCAGTTAGCTTTTGCATCTCATGTTTTACCTTGCTTGTCAACTAGAAAATGTGGTGATGCTTTTGTTTGCAAAAATCAAAAAATGTATGCTAATGACGCTCTTTAGATATCATCTGTTGCACTGATCATGTCATGTATCTTAGACAGTATATCTTTTGTTATACCTGTTAGATGTTGCAATTGCAGTCAATCATATCTAAGAAGCATGCTTTTTACACTCCACCTGCACCCTATTTGCATTCATCGCATATTTTGAGGGGGAGATGCATTTCAGGGTGAGTTTGTGTCTATGTATCTTTAGAGTGCATTTAGTCTCACTTGACGAGTCCAATTGTCAACAAGGGGGAGAAATTTTGGAGTTTAGGGAACAATTTTTAGCTTTCTCTGGGATTTATTTTAGGGGGAGTTCCTTGTTGGTAATTCTGAAATTTGCACTTGCTTTTGAGTATTTATTTTTTTGGTTAACCATAATGACCCATTTTTCTTGCTTCTGTTTGGCTTTTGGTCATTAGGGTTAAACTTTTGTTTTATTTCTTCTATTTTCTTTTGTCTTTGTTCTCCTGTTTCCACATGTTTTGCATGGTCTGAAGATGAGCTGAAGAGGGTGTTGACAATGCACTCATCAAGGGGGAGATTAAGAAACCATGTTGAAAAATATGGTTTTGATACTCCAGATGTGATGAGTGATTGTCAACGGAAGTCGAAGGAAGAGAAAGGAAGACCTGCCGAGTCTGAGGCGTGTGTGACTCAGGTACACGGGCAGCGAGCGACGGCCGGGCAGAGGAGCCACGGAGTCGGGCTGGCCCAATCTGGGTATGTTGGACCAGAAACGGCGACCAGAGGGGGGGTGAATTGGAGCTTTTAAAATTTCAGACTAAAATAGCCTTCTGTTTTAATTCTGTCTTCTGTGGAACAGGCTTCGAACACACCCTTTGAAGTTCTGGTTCGGAGGTATTTTATAGCTCCGAACACAGGCTTCGCAAGGAGCAAAAGTTCGAAGCCAAGAAGACTTCGCTCCACCCACAACCTCGAAAATTCAGCTTCTGCAAAGTCAATGCAGGCTCCGCACACAGAGTGCCTTCGAGCAGGCTTCGCACTTCACCCTTCGCAAGAGCGGACTTCCCTCTGAGGACTTCGATCAGCTTTGCTAAGTCAGTGCAGGCTCTGCACACTGGGTGCCTTAGAGCAGGCTTCGCACTATAGACTTCGCAAGAGCAGACTTCCCTCTATGGGCTTCGACCAAATACTCAGCGACAGCAACTGGTGTTGGGCTTCGTACTTCGAAGGTCTAAACGCACACTAAATAGACTTCGCCGAGGACTTCGACAAGGGAAGAAAAATGGGCTTCGATCTAAGCCAAGACTAGTGCTTCGCTAGTAATCAGAGAGGTCTAGCCTCCAGTTTACACAGAGCGAACAGACATTGAAAAACACACTTCTCTCGAACACACTTCGCTCGAACATGCTTCTCACACACCTCTCCAGAAAAACTCACAAGAAAATGGAGTACAGAGAAATCAAAGCATGCAGAGAAGTATGCATACAAGCTCAAGCAGTAAATGAACACAGAATCAAATCTTCGATGCTTGAACAGGGAACACAAAAATTGAACTCACAGGATGAATACAAGGTATGTGGCGGCTAGCACAGGAGCTCAAAAATTACTGCTCAAAAGTGTTGATGTGACCTAGCCAACCTCCACTAATTATAAGCACTATTCAGCCATGTGAATAGACTACTTTACCCCTAGGGTTTACACTGGTTTTGTCTCATCAGAACAGGGGGTACAACTAGTAGTCTACTTTATTTTGAGGCTTCTTTTGTCAGCTTCGTAGAGGGGACAGTACCAGCTTTTGCAGAGTAGACACTGTCAGCCTTTGCAGTTTTGGACCCTTCTGAAGCCCCCCTTCGCACGTGAGGGGTGCGGTAGCTTCAGTGAGAAGCCTTGAGCCTGACGGCCTTCGCTTCACTGAAGACAGCCTTCGATACAGTGACGGTTTTGAGCCGAAGCCGTCAAAGCCCTTGGGCCTTCGCACAAATATCTTCGGAGCGGACCACCACGGCTTCGCAGCTTCTCTCAGCTCGAACTCCATCAGTCCGTGTACCGAAGCCATGCATGGTCGAAGTACCTCAAGTCAGTCTCACTCCGGAGCGAGCCTCACTCCGGAGCCTGCCTCGCTCCAAAGCCAGCCTCGCTTCAGAGCCTGCCTCGCTCCGAAGTCAGCTTCACTCCGAAGCCAGCCTCCCTCCGAAGCCCCACCTTCGGAGTACCACCCTTCGAAGTCCCTGAGGAGCCATGCTGAATAGCGTGGGGCTCATGGCTCCAGATGTGATGAGTCATTGTCAACGATAGTCAAAGAGGACAGAAGAAGAAGAGATCTGCTGTTTCATGGGCCGCGTGTGAGTCAGGTACACGGGCAGCGAGCGACTGTTGGGCAGAGGAGGCTGCGAAGTCGGGCTGGCCCAATCCAGGTACATGGGCCAGAAGCAGCAGAAGACCCACTGGGCTGTTGACCAGGATTGACTCAGGTACACGGGCGGTGAGCGACTGCTGGGCTGAGAGAGCTGTGGAGTCGGGCCGGCCCAATCCAGGTACCTGGTGCAAAGTCAGTGGAGGCTTTGTCAGTTTCGGTGCAAAATTGACAACCGTTGATCTTGTATCCGACTGTCCAGAAGAGAAGCCGTAGTCGCTACGAAAACTTAGCTTCCGGATATGTCATCTGTATCTCTAGGCCCACAATCAGTCAGTTGTGTCTGTAAAAATACCTAAGGGCAGTAGAGTCTTTTCCTTTATTCATGCGTCTGTAAAAAACCCTAAGGGGTTGGTGGAATATTCTAGGCCATTGGGCAGCCTATAAATAGGGCCCCAATCCCTAGGGTTGGACTACCCTTTTGGCTGAAATCAATACTACTCCTTTGGGTCATTTTGTCTCTTGCATTTTCTCTCTCTCTCTCTCTCTCTTCGGTTGTGCGCAGCCAGGCTATTGTTCTTGATTTTGTGCCTTGCATTTATTCAGTTTTCTCTGATGCAGTGAAGCTTCTATTCTCTGATCGTGCGCATCATTTTTGTAGCAGTTTTCATGGCTTCGTTTCACGTGCATCACTGTTTTTCCTGAGCATTTGTGCCTCGGTTGCTTCTGTTATTCACGGAAGTAGTAATAGTTCATACTGGTTGCAAGTAGTACTACTACACTGTAGCAACAGTACACTAGTACTCTAGCCTTGCTTTTCTGCGCAGCTTTTTGATCGAAGTTGACAGGGCTGAGTAACTTTTCTAACTGTTTTCTAGCGAAGTCATCCTCTCTGTTCGAAGCCCCTCAGCTCCGTGAGGTAGGCTTCGATCTGATATACTCGAAGGCTTCGTTTGAACTTCGAACTTCGTTTTGTGTCCTGAGTTGCTAGCTTCGAAGTACCTTTTTGAACTGTCAGTGTTTCATACTTCGAACGTTTGAGCGAAGGTACTCCGACTCGAGCTCTTCGAAGTCCATACTTCGACAGGTTTCGAAGTTGGCTTCGAAGCTTGTCTTTCTGTTAGACTTCGCTCTGTGTTTGCTTCCGTCTTCTTCGAAGGTCCTTGGTGTGTTTGTTCGAAGGTAGAGTGTAGGCTTCGTTTTGGTTTCTCTATCGTGTGTCAGCCTTCGCTTCCCCGTTCGAAGGTTGTCCGTCTGTGCGTTGCGTTCGAAGTATTCTGTTCGAAGGATAGGCTTCGAAGCACTCGGTTCGAAGCTAGCTTCGATACTTTTGTACTTAGCTTCGAAGCATCTTCGGTCTTTAGCCTCCTCGAACTAGGTTAGACCAAACCTCCTCGGCAGACTTCGTCATCCGAAGCAGACCTCGACCTCCGAAGCAGGCTTCGACACAGCGAAGCAGGCTTCGACACTGCGAAGCAGGCTTCGACCAGCGAAGCAGGCTTCGACCAGTTTCGAACAGGAGACAGATTTCAAACGGTAACTTCTCATTTTAATCCTTGAGCATTTATACTGAGAAGTTTACTTTGCCTTGTCTTTTGTATATTGTTTATCTGTCTATTAGCGCTGTATTGGCATTTCTCTGATTTAAACATCAGTTGCTTCTAGATTGATACCTTTAGACTTGGGCAATCTGTTCGTTCTTTGCTGCTTAGTCTTTGAGGTGCGTTGGGTATTGGGAACAGGCCATTGATTCGAAAGAATTTTTAAGGCGCCCATTCACCCCCTCTCTGGTCGCTACTTTTGGTCCTAGAGTCCCTCCTTCATCCAAGTTCTCCGCATGAAGCATTCCATGAGCACTTCGCCGCAGTGTCTCTCCCCGAGCACACTCCTTGACGATCCTCACCCAGACCATGCCTTCGATGCACCTCGACTTCTAAGACCTTCGTCGGGTATACCTTCGAGTGACTCCCTCCGGAGCACACTTCGAACGCCTTGCCTCATTGCTGAGGACTTGGTCCACCATACTCCGAAGTCACTCCATTCGGAGTACCCTTCGATGTGCCTCGCCTCCGAGGACTTCATCTCGGAGTACCTTCACCCGGAGCCAGGCTCCGCACTTACTGCCTTCTCCTGGTGCACCTCGACCCGAGGTCTGACCTCGACCCCTTCGCAGCCTTCGTGACAGAGCTCCCTGCTCCCCTGGCATCAAGCCTCCCGCTTGACCCAGGTTCACTTGCTACGAACTGTCCGTCGCCTCCGAAGTTACCTGCGCACCACAGACAAGCAGACAAGTGTATCCAGTACTCCGGAGACCTCTCCGGGTAAGCAACCTCCGATACACACTCTGGTGTACCGCCCAAAGTACCAAACCCTCCGGTACAACCCAGTTATCGTGTACTGTCGGACCCCTCCGACAAGCACACTCCGCTGCAACAACTGCAGCTACCAGTACCCACCGAACCCTTCGGTGAAATAGCCTCCGAACACCTTCGGAGAACCAACCTCCGAACCCCTTCGGAGGGCCTCCTTCGAATCAGAGGGTAAAATTTGTCAATCACTCATCACAGACTCTGAAACCAACCCTTGGTTTCTCAGGGTACATGGCTAGGAGTGGCAGATGATCCACTGGTCTGTTGACTGGGTTTGACTCAGGTACACGGGCGGTGAGCGATTGCCGGACTGAGGAAGCTGCGGGGTCGGGTCGGCCCAATCCAGGTACCCGGTGCGAAGACGGTGGACGCTTTGTCAGTTTCAGCGCAAAACTGACAACCTATGATTATTCTGTTTTTAGGGTATTAATATTTAGTTTTTAAGTTCAGAATATTTTTATTTGAGTCAGGTGATTTTTCTAAGAATATTTTAGTAATTTTCGGAATTTATTTTAGAGTCAGTGTTAATTTACCCTAGGGGTAAATTAGTCTTTTTCATGTATTAGGAGTCGCCTATAAATAGGCCCCTATCTCCCGTGGGGATAGCTGAATGTTTTTAATTGATCTATCTTCAGTCTACCGAAAGTTTTCATCTACGGAATTTTTTGTCTTCCACGAAGGGCTGCGTTTTTATTCTGTTCCTTGTGGTGTGTGCTTCGGCTGGAAGGGAATCTTTTCCCTGGCGTGAACAGCAGCAGCAGCGTTTCCCTGGCGACGAAGCAGCAGCTCGTAAATTCCTGCGCGGGCCCCACGCCGGCGTGAAAACGGAAGAGAAAATGCTCCGGTGGCAGAGAAAACAGCGGGCCCCATAGGAAGCTGCCACGGCGTCACATTGGCACAACGCACGGAAGCTCAGATCTGATCCAAGCACGCGTGCGGGGGCCCCACACGGCAGTTGCTGCGCAGCAATTTCCGGCCAGCCGGTGCAATTTTTTTCTTTCGTTGCAGAAGCTGTGCTCAGCTTTTTCCAGCGTGCAACAGCAGGAACAGTGTCCAGCAGGCCCCACGAAGAAGTCAAAGTGTGCAGATTTTTTTGGGAGCAAGGCAGCCGGACGGCGGAAAAAAAAATTGGCTCGACATTCCGTGGTGTGCAGCTTCTGTTTGCTAGCCGACAGTAGGCACCAATAGCTGCAGTTTTGGCGTGATCCACGACGGCGCGTGTAGCATGTACTGCTAACCGGCGCAATCGGCGAAGACGACGACGGTTTTCTGGTTAGTTTTTCCCAATCTGTTATTTTTTAGCAGATTTAATTAAACAGATATTTATCTGTTTTCTAATTAGCTGTGGATCTGTTTAGAAAATTCGGGGTTATTTTTTATCTGTCAAAATATTAATAGTGCTTGCATATTTTTATTTAAATATTTTTCATCTGCTCATAAATATATATATAATTATCTAGTCGTAGTAATATTTCTATTCTAGATTTACATGAAATATTTTATGTTCATTTCTGAATGAATTTCTGGATGACCCATATTTTATTCATTTGATTAGTTTCTTATTTTTAGACTGCATTTCGAATTATCATATATTTATCTAGGGATTTTGTTTTCGTCATTAAATATCTCTAGTATTCATTTTCAGTCACTGCAGTTATTTCATTTTAGTCTAGTTTATTTTTGTATATCATTTTATTTAGGACACCGGTAATTTTTAGACTAGACAACTTTAATTCCAGTAATTTGCTTTGCTAATATTATTTGTCTGGTTGAGTTTAGCAAGAAATTTTTACACGCCCATTCACCCCCCTCTGGTCGCTACTTTCGGTCCTACAGCTACCCACGATGTTCAAGAAACTAAGAACAGAATATAACCTGTAGAAACTAGCAGTGCATGAAATCAGCCAAAAGCAAAAACCATACACAGAGTAATAACGCACTGATTCAATAGTAAAACTCAAACCAGCACTTGTAGTATGGACACGGTAATCAAGACAGAATATTTAAAGATCAAAGTACTAGAGCCATGTCCTGTAGGTTTTGAGAGAGGAGTAGGGATGGATATTGATGTCAGAATATCCGAATTATCCGTATTCGTATTCGAATTACTGTAAATATGGATATCTGTATTCGTATTCGAATTAAATATGGATGACATTCGGAAATATCCGAATTCGTTTACAAATGTGGATATGGAAATGGATATCCGAATTCTGCTGAATGTGGATATGGAAATGGATACATCCGTATTCGTTTTAGGATTTCACACAGATTAAACTTAGACTCAAGATAATATATTATCACTATATTAATGGTTTATTTATTATTTATATAATTATGGAATTTAAGTTAGTGAATATTAATAAGTTATGGTTTAAAATAAATTGATGGTTAAATATTTGTTTGAACTTTAATTTTTTTATAATAAAAATGCAACATATATCATTTCATATAATTTTTTGTATTTTTTTAGATACATTTGCTATTTTTAACTCATTAATTGTGTTTCTAGGATTTAAATTGAAATATGTGAAATTTGAAATGCAAGTACCTAAAATAATGCACTAAAATTTATAGAAAAGTTTCATTTACTATTTTGTGTCCATTTTTAGTTCTTATCCATGAAATTTAAAGAAATATTAAAAAATTATGTTACGATACTTCATCGGTAATGTGGAGCTTAAGGTTTTTTAATTATTAAAAAACAAATAAAGTCTGAAAAATACAAGAATTATCACAGTGTTATAATATTATACGTAGATATCATGATAAAATTTTTGAAAATGTTTTGAGAAAATTTATCATATAGAATGTTAAGAAATCTGAGATTCTCTTAAGAGGAAATAGAGTTTTGAGAATGAATAGGTTATGGTTTAAAATAAATTTATGGTTAAATAATTGTTTGAACTTGAATTTTTTATATAATCAAAATACAAAATATCTAATAACATATAATGTTTTGTATTTTTCCAAATCCATTTGCTATTTTTAACTCATTAATTGTGTTTCTAGTATTTAAATTGGAATATGTGAAATTTGAAGTGCAAGTACCTAAAATAATGCACTAAAATTTATCGAAAAATCACATTAACTATTTTGTGTCCATTTTTAGTTCTTATCCGCTAAATTTAAAGAAATGTTAAAAAATTTATGTTACTACACTTCATCCGTAATGTGGAGCTTAAGGTTTTTTTTAATTATAAAAATCAAATAAAGTCTGAAAAATACGAGATTTATCACAGTGTTATAATATTATACGTAGATACCATGATAAAAGTTTGAAAATGTTTCGAGAAATTTATCATATAGAATGTTAAGAAATCTGAGATTCTCTTGAGAGGAAATAGAGTTTTGAGAAGGAATATGTTATGGTTTAAAGTAAATTTATGGTTAAATATTTGTTTGAACTTGAATTTTTTTATATAATCAAAATACAACATATCTCATACCATATAAATTGTTTGTATTTTTCTAGATCCATTTTCTATTTTTAACTCATTAATTGTGTTTCTAGTATTTAAATTGGAATATGTGAAATTTGAAGTGCAAGTACCTAAAATAATGCACTAAAATTTATCGAAAAATAACATTAACTATTTTGTGTCCATTTTAGTTATTATCCGCTAAATCTAAAGAAATGTTAAAAAAATTATGTTACTACACTTCATCTGTAATGTGGAGCTTAAGGTTTTTTAATTATAAAAAATCAAATAAAGTCTGAAAAATACGAGACTTATCACAGTGTTATAATATTATACGTAAGATACCATGACAAAAGTTGAAAACGTTTCGAGAAATTATCATATAGAATGTTAAGAAATCTGAGATTCTCTGAGAGGAAA
>JAAALK010000285.1:38427609-38444199 GCA_019279435.1 Zizania palustris | reverse complement strand
ACGACCCAAGGACTCGAGTCCTCAGTCTGGTCCAGCTTCCCCTACACGGCCCTCTTTGCTGGACTCGGTGGGCTCGTGGACTGGTCGATGAGGAAGATCTAAGGGATCTTCTTCTGGATGGCGGCGGAGCTCCCGGGGGTTCTGGGCCAGGCGTCGCCTGGAGCTCCTGCCATTGCTGCTACGGCTGAGGCGGCCCACGTTGCCTCTGCGCCAGAGTGCCCGCTGCTGCTGGCACGGTGTGGCTGGTCCTCGCCATGGCTCGTGGATTGAGAAGTTGTGAGAATTGAAGGTTGAAGGAAGTGAATCACGAATGCTAGGCATGATAAAAGTCGTGGGTAAATTCTAATCCCTTTTATAACCGTCCGCTGGTTGCTGTGCTTCGATCGCATTCACATTGCAGGTTCCAAATCCATCGCTGGCAGGTGGGTCCAGAAAGTGGAACGGCGAGAGTCTGCCGTAAATTTCTACCGTTACCTTTTACAGAGCGTAACGGCTACTTGCGCAGTAACAACTATAATCAAACGGTTCCTCACGACGTATGGGCTTCGTGGTCCGAATGCTTCGGATCAGGGATCCTCTGAAAGACTGTAATGTGCTCAAACTTTCTCTAAGTCCTCAGAATATGAAAATATTCCTTGCGTATACTGCCTCCCTTCTGTACAGGTCAAATTCGGAGAGGCGTATTCGAGGGGCTACTGTTGGGGGAAAATGCTTCACTTTTAGGACTTAGAGATTAACAGTTCAAAAAGACTTATTAAGCTTCAGAGCTGATGGGCTCATACTCGAAGGTGGAGTCGTTAACGCCGAAGTGTGCCTCGATCTGCAATCCGGAGGAGCCCTCCGCAAGATATGAGGCTCCGAAGCAGAGCGATAGGATTGATAAGACGTTTGGCTTATCCACTTGCCTCGGGTAGATTTTACCATTTTAACCCTGTTCAGGGTACCAAATAGTTTCCACTATGTTGGTTGTAATCAAGGGGTAAATAGGTCTTTTCCTTAGACATTTTTGCCTATAAATACCCTCCTCTTTACCCTGTAACAAGGATCGAATACTCAGCTATACTAATACACATATTCGGACTACTTAAGCTATTATCCGTTCGGAGGCTTAAGGTAGTTCTTAAACGCGAACTCACTGTTGTCTGTTCTTGATCTCAGAGAACCTATAGCGTAATCTTTTACGCCAACACCATGGGAGAAACAATCTGCCGTCAAAGTCCTACGCCCGTCGCCGTGGGCCCCCCCACACAAGTACTGCACACTAGAAAGCTTCCCTGCACCGTGGGGCCCGCTCATGGAAAATCTAAGCCTGTTGCGCCGATTGATTTTCCGTGCGTGAGTGCTGCTTTTTGTTGTTCCCTGCATGGGTCCCACGCTGGACCTTTTCTCCTGCCGAGACACGTCGGCCGGCGTATGCGCCAAACGGCTTCCCTGCCATGGGGCCCGCCGTGTTGCTGCTGCAGTGATTGCTCTAGACTGCTAGCTAGCTGCCTTCTGTAGGCTGGCGTCTACAATGCAGTGCGCTGCCATCTCGTCCGTCGCGCGCACGCAGCTTCCAGCCAAAGAAAACGCTGCTGTGGTGGCTTCCCACGGAACGGTAAAAGACCAGGCTTCCAGGAAATTACTGTAACACCCCAAATTTTCAAAGTAATAAAAATATTATTTAATTCAATTTCCTGAAATCTATTATTTTGGAAATACCTTTAATACCCTCCTTTACCATTCTGAACTACAACATAGAGTAAATGGCCAAACCAGGAGCTGAAACTTTTAATGTATGATCCTAAGACCAAAATATATTTTTGAGAATTTTTACAAATTTTTACCAAGCTTGGAAGTAGCCCTAAGATTTTACTCTATTTCCTAGAATTATTTTTTTCAGAAATATATTTTGGAACAGTAAACGGGCCCTCTCCTCTCTTTCCTCTCTCTCCCGGCCGGCCCAGCCCACTCCCTCCCGCCGCGCTGGACTGACACCTAACCCCACCTGTCAGCAAGCCCCTCTCCCCCTCGCGCGCGCGCTCGACACTCTGGCCCCACCTGTCGGCGCCACCGTCCTCTCTCGCGCCCCAGCCCAGCTCCACTCGTCAGCCACCTCCCTCGACCGCTCGTGCCCGCTGGCATGTGGCCCCCGCCTGTCAGGCCCTTCGTCCCCGCGAGATCCGCCCCCAAATCCCCCCCCGCCGGCCGAAGCCCTAATCCCGCCTCGGATCCGCCCCTGTCGGCCCCCTCCCTTTAATCCAGCGCCGACAATGAATTCCCCTCAACGCGCGACCATTTCCCCCTCTTCAATTTCGACCAATTCGCGTCCAGGTGCGTTGAACCCTTGCAACCTACCTCGCCGGCATTTAAAAACCCGTTTACTCCTAGCCACCGTCAATTACGCCCCCTCTGCCCCCGCCGACGACCCTATTTAAACCCCTAGCCGTCCGCATCGCACCCCTACGCTCACACGCTGCGAGAACAAACAGGGCACTTGCATTTCGAATTTTAGGGCACCACCGCCGCCCACACTCCAGCTATCGCTCACCGTCGCCGGAGTCCCCCTCTGCCCTCGCCGACCACACCGCTGTGACCGTACGAACCTCGCCAGCCTCGGCCACCACTCCATCGTCGACAAACCCCGCCGGATCGCCATCGCCTCCAAGGACCCGAACACCTTCGCCGCCTCCGCTCGTAGCCGGCCTCGCTCCGTTGACCATTCATCACACAAGGGTACCCTCATGATCCCCTAGTCGTCCTCTTTCCGTTTTAGGTCTTAGTCACGACCGCCGTCACTCGCCGTGGCCTCTCGCCCGCTCGCCGTCGCCGGAGAAGACGACCGGCACGGGTCGAGTACCCGTGCCGTGTCAGATTCAATCCTGGCCGTCCGATCCAGATCCAACGCTAGCGATTAAATCATCTGTGCGGTTAATCCATGCCGTCGGATCTGAGTGAAGCGGTATGGTGCGATCTCGCGCGTTCGTTAATTATTAAAACTCGCGTTTAATCTCTGCCATCCATCGCATATCGGTTCAGCGTTTTAATCTCAGCCGTCCACATCATTTTAACTCCCCCGCCTAACCCATGACTGCCCGATCGCGATCCAATGGTGGATCTTGATCCGGCGCACGCGCACAGTGCGCATGTGCACGCTGGTCTCAAGCTCACCGTGGACCGACGCCTGTTTTTGGTTTAATTTAAATTCCAGAAATGCTTTTAAACTTCAAAAATTCATATCTGGCGCATTTGAACTCTAAAATTGTCATTTTGTAATTTTATTCTCTACACATTAGTTCAATAAAAACAGTATGTTTACTTTGAACTTTTTGTGATTAATTAAATAGGTATTCAAAAGGCTTTAGGGTAAAAATGTAACTTCAATTATTTAAATTTCAGTAAGGCTTAGATTTAATTATTTCCTGCTAATATGAAGGAACCTCTAAGTTTTCTCTGAACCATTTATTTTAAATCAAATAGAAAACTTAAAGTGAGATTATTCACAATTAAAAACCCCTTATAAAAAGGACCATATCCCATTTTAGTTAATTTTAATTATTTATATAATAGATTTCAAAAACTTAAACAACTTTAATTTCTTCAAGTTAAAACCAAATCAATCCCATGTGCTTGTTGTGTGATTTTATATTGTTTTAAATTGAATGTTGTATTTATTTTAGTCTACTTTATTTATATTGGAAAGACTACGACGCCGCCGAGGAACCGGAATACTTCCCGGAAGTCCCTCCCTCTCCCTTCGCTGAACATGGCAAGTCACCAAACAACGTTTTGAGCATATTGAACCCATGTTTTATTAAACTATCGCTAAAACACATAGGTTATACATGCATTAGTCAAATGGAACCTTTACAATATATTATTTAGGATCCCCCGACCTTGATGTGCAACCCAAGCCATGCTATCTCGCCTAACCTCCTTGTCACCACATGATTAATATTATTAGCTAGTGTCCAATGTATTGACACGATCGCTATAGGATAAAAATGAGTCGTAGAAACATGGTTCTATTATATGATCCCCATTACTTCTTATCCTTGGAATTCTGTAGGTGATGAGTCATGGTTATGAGTGAATGCATGGTGGGTTCCGGGTGCAAGCTAGGGCATTTGTCGGTAGCACCCGGGGCACTATAAGGACCGATCTGTGGGATCCATTGCAATACACATCCGTACTAACCACAAGTCTAGTGGGTAAGTCCTAACTAAGGTATGGAGTGTTCCAAACCGAGGCCACCATTTGGAGATGGGTCAAGCAGCACCTGCGGGTGGCTTGTACCAACGTGGTGCGAAAGAGGGTGCGACGTTAGCCGGGATGCGGCCAGGCGCGCCGGCAAAACCTAGAGCGGGTGGTTATCGCTTGGAGCATTTCATGCTGAGTTTTGGCACGAGTTCCCGTGGTATGGGTTCATCTCGTTTGGGATGAGTGCGTGCCTTGTGGGTACAGTAGTATATCTCTCCCCAAATTGAGCCCGACACTCAAACCCCCCACACTCCGGCGACCGTTTCCCCCTTTAATTCAGCAGGATCGCGTCCCGATTCGATGAATCTGCATGCGACCCGAGGCTCGTCGGCATTTAAACGCGTTAATCCTCGGCCACCACCAATTGCGCCCTCTATGCCCCTGCCGGTGACTCTATTTAAGCCCCCCTGGTACCCCGGCATTCGACCCCCACGCTCACACGCTGCAAGACCAAACAAAACGCCCCCTCTAAAACTTTTAACTCTCCACCCGCCGCCCCTACTCCGGTCGCCACTCGCCGTCGCTAGAGTCCCCCTCTGTCCTCGCCGACCGCACCGCTGTGACCGCAAGGACCTCACCGACCCCGGCCACCCTCCATCGCCGTCAGACCCCGCTGGAACGCCACCGGCGACGAGAACCCGAACATCTTTGCAGCCTCCGCTCGTTGCCGGCCACGCTCCGTCGACCATTCGCCCCGCCAACGGTACCTTCATATTCCCCTAGGCGTCCTTTTTCCGTTTCTAGGCCCTAGCTAGGACCGCCGTCGCTCGCCGTGGCCTCTGGCCCGCTCGCCGTCGCCGGAGGAAGACGACCGGCACGGGTCGAGTACCCGTGCTATGCGGATTTGATCCTGGCCGTGCGATCTGGATCTAACGGTGCCAATTAAATCCCATGTGCGGTTAATCTGTGCCGTCAAATCTGAGCGAAGGGGTATGTTTTAATCTCGCGAGTCCGTTAGTTTTAATAACCCAGGTTTAATCTGAGCCGTTCATCGCGTACCGATTCGATGTTTTAATCTCAGCCGTCCGCGATAACTTAACTCCCCCGCCTTGCCCTCGAGCGTTGGATCTGGATCCAATGGTCCAGATCAATCTGGCGCACGCGCACATTTGCGCAGGTTCACCGTGGGCCTGGCTCACTGTGGACCCGAGGCTATTTTGAGTTTAATTTAAATTCCAGAAATGCTTTTAAAAACTTCAAAAATTCATATCTGGCATATTTTAACTTCAAAAATTACCATTTCAATTTCAGAAAATTTGTAATATTATCCTCTACTTGATAATGCAATAAAAATAATATGTTTAATTTGAATATTTCATTCTTATTTAATAAAGTATTCAAATACCCTTAGGGTAAAATGCAAATTTGATTATTTAAATTACAGCAAAATTTATATTTATTCATTCCGTGTTAGAATAATGAAACCACTAAGTTTTCTCTGAACCCTTCATTTTAAATTAATTGGAAAACTTAAATGAGATTACCCACATTTAAAACCCCTTTTCACAGAGGACAACATTTCATTATAATTCCTTTTAAATTATTTATAAAATAAATTTCCGAAACTTAACAACTTGATTTCCTTTAAATTAAACCAATTTAAACCTATGTGCTTGTTGTGTGGTTTTATATTGTTTAATTGAATGTGTATTTATTCTATTTTACTTATTTATATTGGGAAGACTACGACGCCGCCAAGGAGCCGGAATATTTCCCGGAAGTTCCTCCCTCCCCATTCGCTGAACAAGGCAAGTCACCGAACCAATCTTTTGAGCATATTGAACCCATGTTTTATTAAACTATTGGTAAAACACATAGGTTATACATGCATTAGTCAAATCAAACCCTTATAAATATTAGGATCCCCCGACCTTGATGTGCAACCCAAGCCATGCTATCTCGCCTAACCTCCTTGTCACCACATGATTAGTATTAGTAGCTAGTGTCCAATGTATTGACATGATTGCTATAGGATAAAGATGTGTCATAGCAACATGGTTCTACTATATGACCCCCGTTATTCTTATCCTTGGAATTCTGTCGGTGATGAGTCGTGGTTGTGAGTGAATGCATGGTGGGTTCCGGGTGCAAGCTAGGGCATTGGTCGGTATCACCCGGGGCACTATAAGGACTGATCTGCGGGATCCGTTGCAATACACTTCCGTACTAACCACAAGTCTAATGGGTAAGTCCTAACTAAGGTATGGAGTGTTCCAAACCGAGGCCACCACTTGGAGATGGGTCAACCAGCACCTGTGGGGGCTTGTACCGACGTGGCACAAAGGGGTGCGACGTTAGCCGGGATGCGGCCCGGCGCGCCGGTGAAACCTAGAGCGGGTGTTATCGCTTGGAGCATTTCATGCTGAGGTTTTGGCACGAGTTCCCATGGTATGGGTCATCTCGTACAATTTGGTGTTTGGGGATGAGCGCTTGCCTTATGGGTACAGTAGTACATCTCTGATCAGAGTCATTAATCTTTTCGAAAAGCAGAGCCCACGGTCAAGGGCGGGTTGCGTGACATCCCACAGTTAGATTACTTTGAACATGTATGTGCATGATGGCTTGACATGTAAGGACTGTTGTGCGAGGAGGTAAAACGTACTCCTCGAGGTTAGATGATGTTATTATTGTTCATGTTTTCTTTCTACATGATAAAACTTGACTATATTAACTGCAATAACTGAAAATGTACTTTTCCGCACTTTTAGCCAATTACCCTTCGTTTGTTATTACCTTGCATTATACTTGCATTTGCGGTGGCTTGTTGAGTACTTTTTGTACTCATACCCGTTGAACACCACAGAGGATGCCTACTATGAAGATGGTCTGGAGTAGCGACCCAGTCAAGCAAAGATCCTGAAGGACGCGTTCGTCATGCATTTTAATTATCTTTATTATTGTTTTTATTAAAACACTGATGTAATAAATATGGTCTGCGTACCATGAATATTGTCGTATGTACGATTGTCGCATGATGAACCTCTCGTATTATTGTTTTTCTTATGAAATCCAATAATGTTCTGATTTCGGTAAATCGGGGTGCCACAATTACCACCGAGGAATAATACGCCGCAGTGAGAATATTGCAGTATCGGAAAAGTTTTGTAGATGAAACCTTTTGGTGGAAGACGAACTGCGGCCGAACCAAAAAGTGGACTGTAGATTGATCTAGGAAAAAAACAGTCACCCTATCCCTAGGGGGTAGGGGCCTATTTATAGGCGACTCCTAATACATGAAAAAGACTAATTTACCCCTAGGGTAAATTACACTGACTCTAAAATAAAATCCGAAATTACTAAAATATCCTTAGAAAAATCAACTGACTCAAATAAAAATATTCTGGACTTAAAAACTAAATATTAATATCCTAAAAACAAATAATCATCGGTTGTCAGTTTTGCGCTGAAACTAACAAAGCGTCAACCGTCTTCGCACCGGGTACACGGATTTGGCCGACCTGACCCCGCAGCTTCCTCAGCCGGCAATCGCTTGCCTCCCGTGTACCTGAGTCAAACCCAGTCAACATACCAGTGGATCCTCTGTCGCTCTTAGCCCATGTACCCGGATTGGGCCAGCTCGACTCCGCGACTTCTCTTCCCGGCTGTCGCTCACTGACCGTGTACCTGAGTCACACGCGCCTCAGACTCGGCAAGTCTTAATGTCTCTTCTTGACTTCCGTTGACAATCACTCTTCACATCTGGAGTATCAAACTCATGTTCTTCAACATGGTTCTCAGCAACTGGCCGAGTTAGCATTCTAGGGGCTCTTGAATCTAATAAAGGAGAGGTTTTCATCACAAGAATTCGAGAGCCTATCACATCTGGTACAACGGGTATCGGCGCATGAGAGCCGATTCTAGGAGGCAAAAGGGATAGGTAACAAAAGAAGGTGGTGTATGCTCACTCGTCCCATTCGAACTCGATGAGGATAGCGGGTCCGATGCGGAGGTTGGCTCGGCCAAATGGACCCAAAACAAGAAGCAGATCCCGTGTCTATGGGTAAAGCTAGTTGATAAAGAAGAGAAGTATGATTTTGATATCAATAAGGCCGATAGGATATTCGATCTACTGCTTAAATAAAAAAGATCCAATTGCCTCCTAAGCATGTGATACCGCACGTCGCTGAATTAAAGAAGAATAAATACTATAAGTGGCACAACTCCCCATCTCACCACACTAACGAATGCAAAGTGTTTCGATAGCAGATCCAATCAACCGTGGAGCAAGGCTAAATCAAGTTCGACGATGGGAAGAAGCCAATGAACATCGATGACCACCCTTTTCTAGTCAACATGGTGCATGTGCACCACGCTGATGACCGGCACTCGAAGAAGAGCAGGCGAGCCAGTAGTAGCATCACTTCCTCGATCTGATCAAAAAATATGAGAGTAACTCAAGAGAAAGGATGGACAACGAGGACGATCATGATCACTGTCAAGACATAATGTCAAGCTTCCGAAGCGTAACTCTTACTCATATCCTGAGGGAGCAAACTCAAAAACAAACATCTTGGCCCAGATGGCATCAGGATACAAGCTGATGGTGAGAAACCAAGTGGGGTTTGCACTGTGGTTTTATCTTTGTGATGAGTGATTGACAAGTTTGCTTTATTCATGGTTTGGGCGTGTGTTTGCCTGTGTGTGTTCACTGATGGGATCAGTGTGTGCTTTGCATGGAGATTTCTGTTTTTCTTGTCTCATGTTGTGCAGGGTTTGAGATGCGAGTCAACTGTCAATGGTAGGTGATCGGGGTCAAGCAGGGAGCTTGATGCCAGACGGTCAAGGATGCCGGGTGAAGTTGAGGAAGATCTCATGCGTACATGTGGAGATGGAGCAAGACATGGACGGACAGATGATCGAGATAGTGTGTTGACCAAGTGAGTGAAAGGGAGGCTAGTGCAAGTGACAAGGCAGCTCGAGGAATCGAGAGCGGTAGAGACTTGTGACTATCGAGTTTGTGGATTGGTGACACGTGTCATTGATCTGGTGCGCTTTGTTGGTTTCGGCTTAAAACTGTCAGTTCGAGATCCAAGCGTCCTGAAGCAGAGCCGTAGTCGCTATGAAAGATTTGAATCGGGACAAACTACCTTTAGATAGGATTTTACATTTTTAGCCTTGTGGGCCTTCACGTCTGTAAAAAACCCTAGGGGTATTTTTGTCTTTTCCTATTTTTGAATTGTCTATAAAAGGCCTCCTAGTCCTAGGGTTTCTATCAATTCCTCCGCTTTGAAAATCTGAGTTCACTTTACCAATTCCTAAAATTTATTCTCTGCCATCTTCTTCCTTGAAAAATCCATTAGAATATTGTTCTTGGTTATTCTATCCTCAAAACCACTATTTGATTCTATCAATTTTCTTTCGGTTTTGTCTAGGCTGCACGGTTTTCCCATCTCGGTGGCTTTGAGAGAATTTTTGCATGACGGCGCGTGGATGGAACCATCTTTGGGGACGAAGCTTGCGCAGCGGCATGCAGGCGTGACGCCAGAGCTTCGGCCCAAGAGAAGTGCAGGGCAGTTTTTCTTGGTGCTAGGTCATTTCTAGGAAAAGTGCACGTGCTCAGGGGTGGCGCCACTCCGTCCGAGCACTGGATATTGGCAGGCGGCACACCAGGCGCTAGCAGCGATTAGCATTGTGCGTAGCGCGAGAAGCGGGTGGAGTGTATTGTGGTGGTGTTCGGCGCAGGAGGCCCGACGCGTGAAGACAGGTTGTCACTCGAGCAGAACAGTTCAAGCACAGTAATATTTTCAGTTTCTCGATTTGCTTACATTTAAATGTTTGCATGAATATTCTGTGTTAGATTAAAATTGTTGCGAACAGATTTATTTCAGATAGAAATATGCATGTTCATTGATTTATGTGTGTTTTCTAGTGCATGTTAAGTGTTTGTTAATCGTTTATGAGCATAGTTTAATTCTTGAACTTAATTAAAATTTGTGATCAGTGCATGTGTATTTTGCACTTGGTGATATTTTTGTACTCTGTTGAAATGCATGTTGATTTGTTGTACAATCTGTGATGATCGTTAATCTGCCTTGTGTGCTGTGTGCGAGTGTCTTTTTAAATTAGGACATCGGTTTGTTTTTGGAGGCTAGATTATTTTTAGTGCTTGTGATCTCTCAGATTGTCGCATCACTTATATTTGACAAGAGAGTGATAACACTAGCTTTTTCTGGAGTTTGTTGTGATAGTTCTATTGCTTCTGCTTGTCTATTTAGAGGTGCGTTGGGTGTTTAGAAAAGGCCATCAATCGATAGAATTTGTTGAGGTGTCTATTCACCCCCCCTCTAGTCGCCCGTTTCGGTCCTACAATTGGTATCAAAGCAGATTAAGATCACTAGTTGACCTTAATCGGTTTTGTGATCCGTAGGCGACATGGACAGAGTTAGCAAAATCCCTCTGTTTGATGGAACATACTTTGCTTACTGGAAGGTGTGCATGGAGGCTTATTTACAAAGCCAAGGAAGTGCAACCTAGGAGATTGTGGACTCACGAGACTCCATCCCTGATACTCGCACTACTCAGGTTGAGAGGGATCAGTATACTTCTAACTGCAAGGCTAGAAATATATTGTTCATTAGCTTGAGCCGGAATGAGTTCGATAGGGTTCAGCATCTTCAAACTGCTAGGGAGATTTGGTCCACGCTCACTGTGTTTCATGAGGGCACAACTCAGATCAAGGCTAGGTGCCAAAGTACTTATAATCAACAGTACCAAATGTTTGTACAGAGCACTAGTGAATCTATTGATGCCATGTTTTCCTGTTTTGATGCCATTGTGAGTAATCTTCGTTCCACGGGTGTGCTTGCTTACTCTGATCATGAAAGGTGTTGGGGGAAAATACTTCATCCCCAGGGTGTCTACGGTTATAAGACAAAGACAATTTACTAGACCGAAGTTCCAGTATTAACTCCGGCTTCGCGCATGATCAAGCTCGAAGAATCCATGCAGGCTTCTGTTCAGAGCATGACTTCGAAGGTTAAATATTCAGAGAGCTTATCTGCCAGCGAGGATAAAAGACTTATCTTCTTTCTAATTAGATTAATCTTTTACAATTTTAACCTATTAGGGGTACCGAATAGTTTCCACTATGTCGTTTGTAATTGAGGGGTAAAAGGTCTTTTCCTTAAAATGTTTACCTATAAATACCCCCATTCTCACTCTGTAATGAGGATTGAATACTTAGCTATTCAATACACCACTTCGAACTACTTCGAGCTATTATCCAATTCGGAGGCTTGAAATAGTGCGCTTCACCAACTCTTCGTTTGTCAGCTCTTAATCTTCGAGAACCTGTTAGCGTAATCTTTTACGCCAACAGTTGGCGCGTCCGTGGGGAACTTAGTCCAAAAACTTCATTCTCTACCAAGTTTTTAGAACAATGCCTCCTAAGCGGAGTTTAGGTAGTAGTCCTACTCGGAGGTTTCCTTAGACCTCCGGAGCAAGATCTTTGAATACAGTCGATGGTCGGAGGATCTTCAGTAGTTCCTCCACCTCAGACCCCCGAAGGGAATTTTCTTCCTCGAACATTACGGAGTTCTCCTCCAACTCCGTCTATGCTTCGACTAGACAGAGTTTCTCCTCCAACTCCAACTGTGCTCCGAACTGACATGTTAGTTCCCAATACTCGGAAGATCGTTCCGGAAGAAATGAAGATAGCCTTGGTGACATGGTGACCCAGATAGCTAGTCTCCAAGCTGAAGTGACAAGGTGGAGGCAAGAGACGGCAGATAGGCTTCGTCCTCAGGCTACCCCTGTCATCCCCGAAGTGCCTCAAGACGACGACTCTCTTCTCTATCATGAAGCTCCAGAGAACGCTTCCTTCGATAGCGATTCTCCGCTGCACCCTGACTTACAGAAAGTGTGCTTCAACCCTAAGTTTAAAACTTCGAAGCTCTGTAAGTACTCCAGAGAAGAGGATCCGGGGGAGTTCTCCCATTTGTATGCTTGGCAATTAAGGCCAGCGGAGGAGTCCGAGACACCATGGCCAAGTGTTTCCCCCTTGCTCTCGAAGGGGTTGCTTTGCGTTGGTTCTGGTCTTTGAAGCCAGGATCAATTAGAACTTGAGAGCAGCTAAGGAAAAGTTTATAAGTAACTTTCAGGGTACCTTCGTACCCCCTATGTGTACGGGAAGTCTTTTCCAGGTGAAGCAGCTACCTGGAGAAACTTAAGACAGTTTTTCAAGCGCTTCACACATACGAAATCGCAGATAAGGGGGTTGCCTGCATCATCCATTGTTGATGTAGCCCGAGAGGGAGTTACTCATGTGGGCCTCCTTGATAAACTTCATCGGAAATAGATATCCTCTATAGCACAGCTTATGGGCTATTTTGAAGAATATGCTAGGTCGAAAGAATGATGGCTCCGAAGAACAACTTCAACTCCACTAATCATGCAGGAAGTCAAGCTCGAGGTGAAGACTTCAACACCTTCGCAGGGGCCCAACTTCAATATCCAGCATGACAGGCATTGGGGGGAAAAGCATCCTCGCTCCGAAGTCCTGAACATTTCTCCTTCTCCGTAGAAATTTTCCCCTAGAAATCCACAAGCTTCGGGAAGCAAGGTCAGCGGCTTGGAGGCCGCTAGGGAAGCTGGCTAGCAAAGGCCAGGCCTTCTTCTGCTGCGTTCATGGTGAAATCGGAGGTCATGCTACTGATGTGTGCAAGTCCATACTCGCTTTAAGAGGCGGAGTACCTCGAAAGGACCTCTAGTCGAGGGCACTACTGACCGAGTCCCTTCCGAGGCACGTCCAGAGCCTGTGCAGGTTGTCGCACATGTAGACAACTTCGACCCCGCAGACAACCTCCGGTGGTCAATATTATGCCACCCCGAAGCAGAAGATGGCCAAGATTGGGGCAAAAGAGTAGTCCTCCCATCTCCAGAGGAGGGACCCTCGGTTGTATGTCCAAGAGGCAGCGAAGAGAATATGTTCAGGAAGTAGACCATATTGGAACTTCTTCGTCTGTAGCTGCAATGCCTGAGTGGTCCCATGTGCCTATATCTTTTTCTGTAGATGATGCAGCAGGCATAAAGTTCCACATGCAGATCCCCTTGTTATTACTATCGATATAGCAGGAACTGACGTTCGGGAGAGTGCTGGTCGACGATGGAAGTTCAGCAGATATCATCTTTGTTCAAGCCTTCGATCAGCTCTGTATCTCCAGGAAACATCTCCCCACAGCTCGTCCCCTGCAAGGCTTCGCAGGACCTCCTCTTGATGCCCTCAGCCAAATAGGTCTTGAGGTTGCTTTCGGAGAGGGGCTCCTGGCAAGGACGGAGGAAGTAATCTTCGATGTTGTAGATGCCCCTTATGCATATAATGTTATCTTCGGAAGGGGCATGTTAAATCAGTTCGGAGCCGTGGTGCACCATAACTATTTATTTATGAAGATTCCGACGCAAGCGGGAGTACTCACTGTCTTCGGCAATCAAGCCACTACGCGAAGAGCAGAATATGGTCATGGTCCCCCTCTCTACCCGAGACAAGTGAATAACGTACAAGGCAACCCGGAAGATATTTCTGCTTCAAGTGCGTCTTCGAAAAAATCCTTCCCAAGGCCAAGCCCCGAAGGAGAAATCATAACGAAGATTATTGTAAGAGATGACAAAGACTATACTTGTCAGTTTGGCAAAGATTTGCCTTCAGAGATCGCTACTTCATTAAAAAAATAGTCGAAGAAAATTTGGATGTCTTTGCCTGGTCTGATGAAGCATTCGGGAGCAGCTGAGATATCATTGAGCATAGCTTGCTTGTAAACCCGAGGTTGGCCCTGTTCGACAGGGGCTTCGAAAGTTATCAGTAGGAAAGGGCAATCCTTGCTAAAGCAGAAGTGGATAAATTACTGAAGGCTGGTATTATTAGAGAAGTAGCTCATATGGAGTGGTAGCTAACCTAGTCTTCGTCAGAAAGAAATCCTCCAGGAATGTGGCGCATGTGTATTGATTTTACATCTTTCAATAATGCATGCCCACGTGAACCCTATCCCATGCCCCGAATAGATCAATTAGTTGATTCCACTGTTGGTTTGGAGTTATTAAGCTTCCTTGACGCATATTCTGGCTATCATCAAATCTGGTTAAAGCCACGAAGATGAATTCAAAACGAGCTTTGTAACTCCTTTTGGCCTGAGAATGTCGGGGCAAACTTTTTGAGATTAATTGCTAAGGCTCTAGGTCATCAAATAGGCCATAATGTAGAAGCCTATATGGATGATATTGTAATAAAGAGTGCTTTAAACACCAACATAGCCTAGACTTAGCAGAAACATTTGAGAGCCTCCCAACATGTGGAGTCGTCTCAACCCCAGAAATGTATCTTCGGGGCTCAGGCTGGGAAGTTGCTAGGGATTTAGTTTCAAGTAGAGGAATGAAGCTAGCCCTACTCAAATAACTGTATTGCAAAGGATGGCTCCACCGTAGAATTTAATGCAGGAACAAAAGCTGACTGGCCACCTTGCAGCACTTAGCAGATTTCTAGCAAGGGTCCGCAGAACGAAGCCTCCCCATATTCAAAGCATTAAAAGGATCCGAAAATTTTGCAGGACACTGGAGTGCCAAAAGAGTTTTGATGATATTAAAAATTATCTCAGCAACCTCACTACACTCACTGTGCCCGTTGCAGACGAAACCCTACTCCTTTACCTCACAGCTACTGGCTCTACTGTCAGTGCAAGTCCCTTGTCAGAGAAGTTGATTTCAATGGGAAGTTGGTACAGAATCCAGTTTATTTTGTATTCGAAGCCTTATCTAGAGCAAAAAAAGATATTTTGAGCTTGATAAGTTCACTATGCTCTGATAATGGCTTCTAGGAAACTACAACATTATTTTCTAGCACATAATGTAATTGTACCAAACTTTGTATCCTTCGGAGATATGCTCCGAAGCAAAGATTCTATGGGAAGAATTGGAAATGGGCCGTCGAGCTAGCACCCTTCGGCATCTCCTTCGTAGAAAGGACGGCAATCAAGTCGCAAGTGGTGGCAGATTTTGTGGCAGAATGGACTCCATCTGCACTATGGGCTCTGGAGAAATCAAATGAAGGAATTTGGACCATATACTCTGATGGAGCTTTTCAAGCGTCCGGCAGCAGGTATTGGAGCAGTAATAATTTCGCCTTCAGGGCAAAGAGCGATTGTACTTGGCAAGGCTCAATTAAGTCCACCAATAATATAGCGGAGTACGAAGGAATTTTGTTAGGACTTCGAAAGCACGTGCTCTGGGTGCTACAAGATTTGTTATTAAAACAGATTCTCAATTGGTAGCAGGGCATGCTGATAAAAGTTTCAAGTCCGACATCCACAGCAGCAAAATATTTGGAAGAGATCTGTAAATCGAAGCAGCATACAAAGGGATTTCAATCCAAAGCATACCAAGAGCTGAAAGGTACAGCTGATACCTTAGCAAAAGCTGCAGCCGAAGCTGTGGATATTCCGCCACTTGCCAGGGTTGTCAATGGATGGGAAGACGAAGTCATCGTCCGCCAACGACTCTTAAGTCATTTCTCCGGTTGGCCTATGGCCAGATGGGGCATGGATCTCATTGGCCCCTTCCAGTAGCAAAAGGAAATCTGAAATTCGCAGTGGTAGTAATTGCTATTTTTCCAAGTGGGTCGAAGCAGAACCCTCATAGCTATCACTTCGAATAATGTACAAAATTCTTTTGGAAGAATGTTATATGCAGGTTCTGGAGTGCCTCGACAAACTCACAGTCGACAATTGGGACACAGTTTGATGCGGATCCCTTCAGGAAGTTTTGCGAAGACCTTGGCATCCAAATATGTTTTGCAGTTTGTGCATCATCTGAGTCTAACGGAAGCTGTCGAAAGGGCTAATGGTATATTTTATCAGGGTTGAATCAAAGAATAGTAGGATTAGCAAAGGGGCTATGGACTGAAGAACTCCTGAAGATTTTATGGCCATTCGGACCACTCAAATGAGGTCCACAGGTTTTAATCCTTTCAGATTATTATTCGGGAGATGAAGCTATGACACCGATAGAGCTCAAAGGAGGATCTCTTCGCACCACCGAACTGAAATAGAAGGAGAAAGGCAAGCTTGCTAGATTTACAGAAGAAACAAGGCTTCGGGCTGTTGCTAATTTGTCAAAATATCAAATCAAATGAATACTTGGTATGACCCGAAGGTTCAGCTTAATGAACTTAAACCAGGTCATCTAGTTTTGCGAAGCATCATAGCACCAGGAAATTAGGAAATAAGTGGGAAGGTCCATACATCATTCTACATTCAGGATGCCCTGGTTCTTTTAAGCTAGCTATTTAGAAGGCGAAGAGTGTTAAAGCATGTCTAGCATGCGGAGCACTAAAGAGATATTTTGCATAGGGGCTCCTTGTAATCA